>PPHD01015096.1:0-16306 GCA_002909625.1 Bambusicola thoracicus | reverse complement strand
TAATCAGCAGGAAGAGCAAAGCAAAGAATGACATTACTGGTACATCAGAGATGTACTCCACAGTGCATGGATGGCTGAGACCACTCAGATGCAAGGTTTGCAGGCCCAGAGGTGATTAGTGGTACTGGCTGGAGGCTAACCTCAAGGTGCAGCCTAAGTGAAGGGAAGTACAGTCTGAATTTCCAAACAGTTGCCAGGGTGGGCAACTAATGCAGAAACGGTTATGAAACTGCTGTCATTCTTCACTCTGTTACCGAAGGCAAAAGCATGTCTTCCCTCACCACAGCCATGTCTTTTCTGCATTTCCAGTAAAACACAGTACTATACAGATTCTGAGCCAAAATATATAGACTAAATCTAAACAGAGACGTGTATTTATGTTTCTTTTCTGACTATAGCTCATAAGGATTTATCCCGTGGTTATTTACCCCAGTGCCATGAATATTTTGGTCTACAAAGACGATCTGCCATCATAGGGAATATCTCCTCCCTTAAGAATCTCCAAATTGCTCTTTCTCATGAAGGAGGAAAATGATAGGTATTTCAGATCCTTTCATGAAAGAAGCAAAGGAAGGTTTTCTCGTGTCTCATAGAGATCCAGGTGCAGAAAATTTTCTGTTGAGAGTGTCCCACCTCCAAGCCAAGAGACTCACCTTTGAACAACTCTGATGTCCCTGTGAGTGCAAATGGAAAGGAAGGTTGAGAAGAGCTCAGAATAAGCCCACTGACTGGAATAAACATATAGATTCTTTCTTCTAAAAGAAGGGATTAAAAATGACCTGATAGAAGAATTTCAGTATCTAAAGAGGGGCTATGAGAAAGAAGGGGACAACTCTTTGGTACGGTCTGTGGTGATAAGACAAAGGGAAATGGTTTCTAACTAAAAGTGGGGAGATTTAGATTGGATATAAGAAAGAAAGTATTTTAAAGTGAGGGTGGTGAGGCACTGGCATAGGTTGCCCAGGGAGGTGGTGGATGCCCCATCCCTGGAGACACTCAAGGTCAGGCTGGATGGGGCTCTGAGTGACCTGATCGAGCTGTAGGTGTCCCTGTTCATCACAAGAGAGTTGGATTAGATGAACTTTAGAGGTCCGTTCCAACTTCCAATGATTATATGAAAAACCTTTTTGCAAAGTGGAAAGAGGAATCTCAAAATGAGCAGTAGCTCCAAAAGGATCTCGGGACAGATTCCACCATAGGTTCCAAATATATATATGGCCATACATCTCAGGAAGAAAGTGGGAGAGGACCTTCGCTATGCATGGATTTTGTCCTGACATGCAGAGATGATCCAGCCAGGACATATACCCAAGCCTGGAAGCTGGTAAATATTCCTGGGTTCTTCAGTTCAGCAACTTCTAAAATATATATGAAGAAGGGTATCAGATCTCCTTAACATTTTAACCCTCCCGAACTCATATCTTCATTGGCAAATCAGCACTTGTCAAGCCGGAGACTGCACTGATAGAGCTACAAATGTGTCAGGTTATGTCAGGGCCCCTGATAGCCCTCCTGTGAAGGCACAACTTAACTGTACAGGTGTAACAAGTCCTGGCTACCTTCAAGCAACTGCACACACAGTACAGACAGCACTGGGGCAAGTCCAGGGGCAGCAAAGGCAATCTAGCAAGAAAGCAATGGGCAGGCTGCAAAACAGCCCCTTCCAGACACATAATTGTTTCAGGGTCTCAAAACTGCAGCTCACTGTCCAAAGCGTTACGGCTGTTGGGTCTGCATCAAAGACAAAACACAACACTCAATACTATTTATTACCCTCTTAAAATAAATAGTTTTCATGATTATATCCATTTAGGAAAGCCCTGCAGCTTGGGGAGCGGGGAAGGAAGCTCCAAACACAGTTTGTTTTTGGATTCTGAGGTAATGGAGACACTGAAATAGATGTCTGATAAGAATCTGTCACCAGATTAATCTGGATCTTTACAAGCTGTAACCTAAAACACCTACCACGTTTAACTACAAGAATTTAAAGGGACTACGCTCTTATATACAGAATATCCTTTTCAGTCACATTTTGCATTTATCCAATTAGTGTTGACAGCTGAGATGATTCACCAGTATAACAAATAGCATTGTACATTCTTTTTACTATTAAGTACGATTAAGTACTAATAAGTACTATTCCACAGCTAATCGCTGTTCACTTCTAGCTTTGATATATGTGACCTGAGGTGGTTGCCTTTATCAAGAAATGGGGGGAAAAACAGTAACTGCAATTAACTTGCAGCCTTCTGAGTCTCTGAAGAGCTCTCCTGCACAAACAGTAGAGTTTCTGTCAGGAATGCAATAAAGTAGGCCCCTGTGTTCAATCCTCAAGTTTCTTTGACCTACTAACTTTACAGTAGTTTCAATGTTTTTCCTTTCAGCCTGCTAAATCACTGTTGCAAAAAACAACAACAAAAAAAAAAGAACAAAAAAAGAAGCATATTAATAGCCCTGCTGCTTCACTGCCTTCATAACAAATTAGTAAGCGACGAATACGGCATTATAATTAGAAATGGGAACCAGGCAGATAAAGTTCAGATTTACATCTGTAGTTTTCACACCCGGATCCTGATGCCAGCCTGGCTCTAATTACAGGAGGATCTCCCTCCTCTGCTGCAGAGCACTTTCTCACGGCAGCTGGTGAGGACTGAGTCAGGCCTGTGGAGATATTTTGGCCGAGTGACCCTGTGCATGGACTATACACGGTGCTTCAGGGACCATCTGTCCCCAGAGTGAGTACGCAGACTTATCAGAGGAGCAAGAGAGCAACTCTCATTCCCCTCTGCTCCTTTTTGCCAATGAATTCCTGCTTGCACAGAAAAGAGGCACTCTGTGCATGTGTCTTTTATATGCTATAAAACACTACGTGTTCCTGATTATGTTTTCTGCCTGAAGTGTGGCACAGTGTGTACGTACAAGGCCTTGCAGTGAATCCTTAATAATCTGGGTATGAAGGAAGAGGGTATCAAAAGTTCAGCACGTGGGGTATGGGTGAAAGAAGGGAAACTGGGCATTTCTTTCCTATAGGCTGAGCTACAGATGACCACGGAATCCTGGAACAAGCCAGGCTGCAAGGGACACCTCAAGGTCATTTGGCCCAGGCTGACTCTGAGACCAGAACTGAGTGACTGGGACCAGGACACTCACCGCAGAGCATCTCACAGGGCCCAGCACCACGCTGCACTCCAACACAGGGCAGAGTACTTTCCAGAGCTCAAAGCCTAACTCAGTGCAAAGAGCACAGGGTACAGAATCAAAGAATCATTAAGGCTAGAGAAGATCACTAAGATCATTTAGTCCAGCTGTCAGCCAATCCCCATCATGCCCACTAACCATGTCCCTCAGTGCCACATCCACACAGTTGGTTATTCAACACCTCCAGGAACAGTGACTCCATCACCTTCTTGGGCATCCTGTTTTACAGCCTCACCACTCTTTCAGAGAAGTAGTTTTTTCTAACATCCAGCCTGAGCCTCCCCTGGCTCAACTTGAGGCCACCACCTCTTGTCCTATCACAGTTACCAGAGAGAAGAGGCCAACCCTCACCTCAGTACAACCTCCTTTCAGGTAGCTGCAGGGAGCAATAAGGTCTCCCCTGAGCCTCCTCTTCTCCAGACTGAACAATATCAGTTCCCTCCAAGGTGATGTGGGGGCTTTACTCCAAGGTGATATGGGGGTTATGTAAGCTGCTGGTGCTCAGTAGCAATGCAGGGAGGAGGCTATGCTGTATGTCCCACAGTAGCAGAGCATCTACACCTCTACAGAGGTCCTTTCCTCCTTCCCACCACTGCCATCGAGGTATTCAGCTCCCTCAGCTGTTTTGAAGTCCACTTACAGTCAAAACATACATAGGATATTTTAACGATAACTCATTTTCTGTAGTACAGAAAAACAAAAAAAACCTGGAGGCTTCCTATGCTGTTTTGCACCCATTCAAGGCCTGCCATTACAAACAGAAATGAATAGCTCACTGGTGCCACATGAAGCAATGGTGTGCTGGTTCCCACTGTGCCCTTCCCATTTTATCCCGGATGCAGAATGTCCAGTTTGGTATTTTCCTGCATGCTGATACAACTTTTTCCATGCACAGTTTAGCCACACATCTTTGGCTTTGAAGCCCTTTGAGTATTTGATCATAGGATGTCAAGAACATTTGACTTAAGAAGTGGAGGAAACTAGAAACCACACAAATGCTATGAATAGAAGGTGGGGAAAGAGATGGCTCATTTATGAACTCGGTCAAAGTGGATGCATATGTTGCTTTATTTAGACTCATATCAGAGAAAGAAACCCATGCAATCTTTAGCTCTTTACTTACATTAAAGTACTGACCCCTGTGGTTTCATGGCATATTTCTTTTTTTATCAGCTGTAAGTTTCCATGTAAATTGTTTCCCAGACCCAGATACCGTCAGGACTATGATATCAAACCTATCTTCACATTCTTACAGGATAATTATCGAATAAGGAATTATCAAGTTTTAGTAACGCTCAGTAGTAACATATAGGCTTTCAAATATCTATGTTTCTTATGCCCGAATGACTCACATTTGCCACTAGAACAACACGAAGTCATTAAAGAAGGTCAGCCTTTTAAAAATATTACTTGGAACCTGAGAAAACCATTTAAGCATATCAAGTATCATAAAGGCTCTTTCTAAAGATGAAGCTGTTAGAGTATAAACAGCATCAAGAGAGAGGCTGTGCTTTCCCTTTATTGAAGCCCAGGAGGGAAAGCCCACAGAGGGAAAATATTATTATCTGTTAGCAGTGGGAAGAATAATATTATTTTGTACATAACAATGTATTCAGAGAGCATTGTAACACACAGGCACATGTATCAAGTTATTAAGCTGAAGGTTTATATCATCGTAGGACTAGATTCTGCAAATCTTACTGTATTTGTAATGCAGCAGGAGTTTGCCTGGATGATACATGCATTGTCTCCATTGAATGGCATTTGCTGGCTGCTCACATGACTACATGAAGATGCAGTTTCACAATACCTTGGCATCGGCAGCGAAGCCAGCTCATGAGGTTTGCAGCTACCACTGCCACTCCCTGCCTGCCATGGCTGCCCCCACATCATTGTGTGCCACCCCTGGGCCATGCCTGTGTGACCAGTGGCAGGGTCTCGTGAGGACACGGGTCACCCAAGTGATCTGGGGCAAAAATAACCCCACCAAAAATACTAGGGATTATTTTTAATTTGGAACGTTTCAAAGATATGGTTTATGGTGCAATGCCACAGGCAGTTTTAGTGACACAGCTGGCGTGGTGGCAAGCTGAGACAATGGGGTGGGAGCAGAATGGGAGAAGCCACAAATCCTCAAGCCAGCTCCACTGCCATGCACAGTGGAATGAGGCCATATGGCAGGGTTTGCAAAATCTGGTCCTCTCTGCAGTTCCCATTCTTATTTGGGTGCTATTATTACTGAAGTTTGGGGTACTTACGCCATGATGCCAGAGAGATGAAACATTTCAGCTGTTATGTATGACAAGTAACTGTACAGGAAGACAAAGAGTGGCTCAATCACTCGGATTTTATGGGTGAAACGGGTGGTAAAGGCTGCTACAAATCCCAAAAGGATTCCAATCAATACTCCACCGATCCCCACTATAAAGAAGTTAGCAATCCCAGCGAATATGTCAATAACCTGAATTGTGCGCATCTGGCAGAAAGACTTGAACAAATTGTACAGGACCTATGAGAAAAAGAAAGCACATTATGTTTCTGAATTCTTCTTAATTGCCCTTTGTGTCATTGTGTTTCTCTGCTTCATGGTTGGACTTTGTATTTCTCTGTCTAACTTGAACCTACTTTTAGGAAACACTGGACTGCAGCCATCCCAGAGATTACAAGAAATACGGCATCCATGAAGCGGCCTTTCTCTGATATACCAACCATTTGGAATCCAATAGTTAAAGGACTTTCCAAACTTTCAACTATTTCTAGAGATTTGGATTTAATTCCCATAGAAGACCTGTGTACCTGCTCAGTTTCATTTTCAAAATTCTTACAAGTGCCCTCCTAAACAAATGAGGTGAATGAGATTATAACATTTTCTTGGCCATATCTCCTTTTCTCTCTATACATAAAACAATAATATGAAGTCCACGTTTCTCTAATCAGTAGTTATTACTAAAAAGACAACAACAGAATCAGTCACTCTTAAAAGAAATCCTAAATGGTTTTCACAGTTGCAGATTTATTTGAAAGATTCAAGCATTGCCCAGTGTTACATGTGTGCTTCCAGCCTTGTGATATCACGATGGCTACATGATCCCCATGTACAGGCCAAAGTTTGGTCCTATTCCTAGCACAGAGCACACCTAAGCCAGAAGGAGAAACTGGGGTCACAGACTTAGCCACCACGTTCATAACAAACACCAGCTTGGGCAGCTTACAGGAGTTAAATCTCTGTTTTCTTTATGGACTTCTTAGCGAATCAAATAGGCTTCTCTATCAGAAATGCTATTTGAAAGAACAATCTTTTATCAGTACTTGCATTGTGCCAACACTGTAGGTACTTGAATACTGGGAGGGATTTGTCACCTTTGTAGACTTGCTCTCTCTTACATGACAGAAAGTTAGCTTTACAGCTCTTCTCAGACAAAATGTCTTGAAAGCCAGAACGTCAGAAGTCTTACATAGGTAAAAGTCCTCACTAAAGAGTAATTGAAGACATGGGCGACTAAGGGTCCTTTGAGCTAAGTGAAAGGAAAGAACTGAAAAAGAAAAAAAACATTCCAGTGCAAGCGTGAAAGAAACACAAGGTTAAATCAAACGTAGCAAGGTCCCCAGTATTTTCTGATTTCCATTTCAGAGCAACAAGCAGGGGAAGAGCAGGGGCATGAACTGCTTGCTTCATAAGCGTGATGCCCTCAGGATGAGTCCACATGGGAGAAGTGACATTTTTCACCTGGGCAAACCCATTCACCTTGCTGCTGCAAGGCAGACTCACAGCTTTTTTTGCCCTGTTCCTCGACATTATGTCCCGTGCAGGACAGGAAAGTAATGTCATATGCTCCACTGGTTTTCAATCTGTTTTGATTTGTAGACCTTATGAATTTGCACGGAGAGAAGCATACCAGAATTAAGCCTCCTGACAAGGTGTGCCTTTGTTTTTCATTTTGTAAAGACCCTTCATTCCGCAGACTCACAGGGCTTCCTGAATCACAGGCTGAAAAAAAAAAATGACTGCTGTTTTGTGTCAAGAAAGGAGAGAAGTCTCCCTGAGTCACCTCTTGGCACTTGCAATTGCCCATGTTGCACTATTCTTCAAGACAACCATAGAATCTCATCTACCTCGGTATGGATTGTGCAACATGAGTCAAACAGCCTTGTTTTACATTTTCAAAAGTAACGATATGAGTGTATGTACATACTTATATACATGTTTGGCAAGTATCTGAAGAAAGGTCACTGACACCAGCTTGTAAAGCATATAATTTTGACCTACTCAAGCAACAGCCTTTCCATAGCATCAACTCATCTCCACTGCAAAGTACTCAACCTGCAAACAGAATGGAGCCTGTTTCCAGCATAGACATAAATCTGGAGTCTACTGCCACAACTTATTTGAAAGAAGAAATGCAGTGTTCATGGTTGAAAACCATGCCATGCTGGAAGCAGTAGCTGGGATTATGGAATGTCAAGAAAATGATTTTAATCTCCTTCTTATTGTTCTTTATTTGCACTACTGTACATGAGATCACAATCAGGTTCCATTCCCTTTTACTGCACAGGTAGTTCAGATTTACAGCTCTCATTAAGCTTTCAGGTGAGTTAAACAACAGCAACACCAGCCACATTTTGCAATGCACTTGGCATGCAAATTGTTTTTATGCAAGTTCAAGATTTACTCAACATCCTTTAGCTGAACTCGCTGAAGGTTACACCAAGGAGTCATCAGTCACTAATGGTTCTAATTGTGTCTCAGAGTATATATGCTCCTCCTAGACTCTAATTACTTATTTTCATCAGCTTTCAGTTATCAGTTTTTAATTCTGAAATTACTTGAAAGCACTCTAAAATAATGTTTTTGGTAGAGGCAGAATGCAGAGCACTGCTGTAATGTTTTTTTCATACAGGAATAATATTATTGTAATGAAACTGGCTCCTTTTGTGTGATTCTTAAGCCCAGAATTGGAATTTGAACCTCTAAAACTCAGTTTCAACTGCGATTTTGCCATTTAATATCCTCACAGTAGCTGTCACTGAACTGGTAAGGCACCAAACCAAACGAGAAGCAATACAACTGACTGGCAAATACTGTCCTCAACTAAATTCGAGCTTCAAGATTTCACCAGTGGGATCATCCAAACTGTGAAACCAGTTAGTCATGAAAGCCATATGAGAAGCACAGCAGAGCTGAGATTCCTGAGAATGCACACCCCGCTTTATAGCTAAAATGAAGGTGGGACAGCAAGTTTCCTGAAAAGGGAAAGCACAGATGACACTGCTTTCCTACAAAAACCTTTTATTAGCAGCAGCCCAGCAGTGCAAGCAGGTTAGCAGGAAAAATGGCATAAAGCATTCAGAAAGCATGTTTACTGGAATCATGCTGTGCAGCACTGCCCATGGCCAGCCTGACCTCAACACCCCTCCTGCCCCATCCCGCATCCCACCACAGGCATCTGCAGCAAGGACTGCTCCCGCAGTACCGCCATGGTGTGGGAGCAAGGTCCACCCAGGGCACTCCAGAGCAGCCTCATGAGATGGCCTGAGTTGAATTTTCATTTTAAGCACGATTGCAGGTGTGCAAAATCATAACAAGGAGCCATTAGCAGATTAGTGCTTAGCATGTGGAAACCACCTGGTCTGTTGCCAGGAACCACCTCTAAGCAATAGCTGGGAAGCAAAACCAAACAGACTCTAAATCCGTTTCACTCCCCATGAATAGAAGTATGGTCAGTGCACCTGCTGGGTTGGCCCTACGGGCTCCTGAGAGTACCTCTCCCAATGGTGGGGCACTTGGGCAGGCACTTCGTAGGAAAGGACTCTGAAGAAGGCAACAATGATGCCTACAGGAAAGCCACAAATCACTGCCATGCCAATCCCTAAGAAAAAGGTGCCTTGAAGTAACTCGCCATTGGGCACTGGAATGCACACACACTTCCACCAACAAGATGAAGTGTTTTACTAGCAAAACTTGCTAGATTAAGTGCTGCTCCAGTAGAAAGGCAGTTGATTTTGCAATTTGAAAAAGCAGTGCTGAAGTGCTTGAAACTCAGAATTTACACCCACTGTTTTCCCCAACTGTCTTGGGTTCCAGGTCAGCAGTAACAGGCAGATGCAGCTGTAAGCTGATGAGAACAGCTAGGCTTTAAGGCAAGGCCATATGAGGGAATGCAACACAGAGTCTGGTAAAGCACAAAGCCTATGTGTGTAGAACAGTACGCCTCAGGGCACACAAGAAATTATCAGTACCATGGCTCGGATTAAAAGCTTGAGATACACAGGTGTTAAGCAGGTGAGGGAATGTCCCAGAAAGGAGGAAAACTGAAGGAGAATTTTGTATGGAGTGGGACAGTCAATAAGAAGCCAGTGACAGAGACAGGGAAGGTGAGGACCCAATTCATCAATCTTCCTGATCCTTCCGTCATATGAAAAAAATGGACTTCCATGGCTCATAAAGCAGAAAGCATGCCATGACATAGTTAACACGGGCAGGATTGCAAGTAAGGTACAGATAAATGGGAGTAATGTTCCAGACACAGTGTCATCAGGTACAAACAAGAGGCACTGGGAGTATTAATGGAATTTACAGATTTCTGTCCTCAGGTCAGCACCACAAACCTGGTGCAACTCGTTAATGATTAGAAACTGCTACCTCCAGGTGTCTGTCCTGGCTCATCTATAGCCTGGGAGAATGTAAGGGTGGGCTCTGTGCAGTCTGAACCATGCCCATGGTAGGTCAATGACTCACCCATTCTCCCTGAGAACACGCAGAATGCCTCACAGTGGCCCTTTTGCCTGCCCATCCAATTAGACCTCTGCAGGTGAGGCAAGCCTCCAGTTAAAGATTACAGAAGTGGCAGAATTCAAAGACACAAAAACTAAAGAGGCCAGGTAGTAAAATCACTTGAGCAAATATGCTACCATTACCCGTTGCTCTGCTGTGGCTAGACAATTGTAGTTCCTAGATCTGAAGTTCAGAGAATTACGTAAATGCATTAGCACTTACTGACTTCCCTCTTTTAGCAAACTGCAATAACCACATATGTTCAAACACACAGCGCTGTGGCATGCAAGCAATCATTTATCATTTTAATCAACTAATCATTTATCAGGTAACTTACCACAGTTATAGCATCATTCAGCAACGATTCTCCAAACACCAGGATGTAGAGCTGCTCATTGACATGGATATTTTCAAACACAGCCAGCACTGCCACAGGATCCACAGCTGAAATGAGGCTGCCAAAGAGCAAATTCTGCAGCAAGGTGATATCAGTCAAACCAAATGCACTGATTTGGCAAATTCCAAAAAGTGAAATCCCAATGCCAATGGCATTCCAGAGTGTGCCCACCACGGCATACCAGAATATAGTACCGAAGTTCTCAAAGAAGAGACGAGTTGGCATGAAATATCCAGCGTCGAGCACAATTGGTGGTAGAAGATACAAGAAAAACACATCACTGTTCATTACAGGTGGGGACTTCTCCTCTGCTCCAAAAATAATCCCACCAAGAAGCAATCCAACCAGAATAAGGAGACAGCTTTCAGGCACTATTGAGGGCAACTTGTGATAGAGATGGAAGCCTTCAAAGGAAATTCAAACACAAGAAAATGAAAAAGTTATTTGTAAAGAATCCAAACAACTACTCTACACTCTGTTATCTTAGTCTCTGTAGTAAACAAACAGCAACTGCAGGGCAGTTTCATTTTCATTGACAAGACTGAAACAGACCACCATCACAGGTCAATGTAAACTTGTCATCTAGCATAGTTAATTCAGTTAATTTGATGGAGAGGCCATTTAATAGCTAGTTTCCTGCTAATAGCTAGGCTAGCTAGAGCAACTGGTACTCTGTCTGTGAAACTACGTTGTTTTTTGTTGTTGTTGTTGTTTTTCAAGTTCTTTATTTGCTGTTTTGTTTCTGTTGTGGTTGTTAGTAACTTAGAATCCTACAGGAACACATTCCAAACACTTCTTCTAAAGGGAAAGTGACACCTAGGCAGAGAAAAAAAATCAGGATAACCACCCCTTCCTCCATGCACAGCTTCACAAAGGAACTTATGAAACAAACACATTCATTTTATTTTTAGGCTTCTTTCAGAGTCTGAAAACCAGGGGTACTCGCACATGACCTGCATCCATTCATCCAAGGCACTTCCTCAGAGACCATGAGGAAGCATCATCAGCCACATTACTCTTTAGCAGTGCCTCCAAATTGGTTTCACAACAACAGAAAGAAATATGTTTTCCATGAAGGGGCAATAAATTTCAGCTTGTATTATTATACTAATCCTTCCCTATTATATGAATAACAGTAGTGCCAAGAGTCTGTCACAAAAATCTGTGCAGAGGGCTAAAAGAAATAAAGAAAAGTCTCTGGATGAAGACTTAATGGTTGAGTGTTCCACTGCCTACTAAAATTCTCAAAGCCATGCAGTTTTGATTTAACAATTCCAATTATTTTTAGAAGTTGATTATTGTATTGGTGACTCTCGGTAATGAATGGCAGATGTTTGAAAGGAACTTACTTCGTCCCATCTAATGGAATGGTCAACCCTATGCACGAAGGTCACATTCCAGGTCGTGGCGATACCAATCTTTTCCAGGCTCCTCCTTATCTATATTTGGCCCATATAATTATATAGAAAACTATCCACACCCACAAGATCCTACAATTCCCGCCTAACTAAAAAGCATTTAAATTATTTTAAATGAGAGCTGCGCGGAAACACTGGGTGTGGTAATAACGGGCGTCTATTTCAGTAGAACTATTTCAGTAAGATTCACACCTGTAGTCGAAACAGTTAAACTTCTGCAAACCTGGAACAGTTCACATCCAGGTTCCCAGTCTGAGGCTTCTGTATGCTGTAGAACTTATTCTGTTAATTCTCCGTTCATCACTGATTTTTTTTTTTTTTCCAGGTAAAAGAAAGCCTGTCTTTATAATTACAGAAAACAAATGGCTAAACAAGACTAAGGGGGAAGTTCTAATCTACAGAGTTTTACTTATGTATTCAATAACTATTGAAGCTGTTCTTAAAAATAAGCAGCTTGAGCCTCCTTTCTTTCTCCCTTCTGGATGAACAGAGTGCTTTTTAATATGTAGGAACAGCCTTGTGACGCGTTAGGATTGCTAAATTCACTATCATTCTTTGAAACAGGAATCACTAGACTCCAGCCTGCTGTATGAGCAGAGCAGGTAATGACCCTGGGAAGATAAGAATTGCCTCCTGTACACCTGTCTCTTCACCTTTCAGACACTTCCACTTGAACATCTATTATGGTCTGTCTTCATTTCTGCAGTGGCAGGATGACATAATTTCTGACAGAGTTATTAAGTAGATTCTCCTGAGCAAATAGTTTTGGCTAGAAGATTTAAAAGCCCTTGGAAAGTATCTTAAAACATTTTCTCAATAAAAATTGAAAACAAGGGAATTTATACAAATGCAGCTTTTAATGAGGAAAAACAAACAAACAAACAAAAAAAAACACACCAAAAAACAAAAAAGCTTCCAAGCAGGTCTAATGCAAAAGCAATGAAATGTCTATTCTGAACATCAAATAAAGATCTTTTTTCTTGTTTTTGTTTTTTTTTTCTTTACAAGTCACTCTTCAGAAAGTTCATACCTTCTCAGAGCAATTGGTACTCTACCTCATTCTTGAAAGGCTCGCACATGCAGCACATGAATGACCTTTGGCTGAACCCAAGACCGTAGCTACTTTCTCCTCTTCTGACCCTGTTCTTGGACTTCTGACTATGCAGTGGAAGCATGGAAGATGTTTACCCTCAGACCACTGGGCACTGCCTAATGTGCAAGTTCAATATTCTTCAAGCTGAAGGACCTTAGAGTCCTGGTTTCCTATTCCTGGGTGAAGTCCAATGCTTTCTGATGCTGACAATGCCACTGAGACATGTACCTTCGATTATGTGAGTGGTGCAACTCTCAGGGTTCAGGTGCTGAACAGTTTTATTCATGAGAACCTTTTATTCAGAAGAGAAGTGCTGGAAGGACATCATAGAATGGTTTGGTTTGGAAGGGACCATAAAGCCATCCCAGCCCCAACCCCTGCTGTGGGCTGGGCTGCCCCCCACCAGCTCAGGCTGCCCAGGGACCCATCAAACCTGGCCTTGAGCGCCTCCAGGGATGAGGCATCAAGTCAGTTCTGAGAAGCACCACTTCTAATTGTGCTTGTGATTAAGCATATGAGTAATGACAATCTGGGTGAGTTAGACAACGTTTTCTAAGTTTAGGGGCATAGGAGTTCAGCAAGACGGGGCAGTAAGCAGACCAGTCTCACTGCCTAGAGATTACAGCATGTTTGGGGTGCACAGGATTCCACCTAACGCACTGGTGAGTTCATCAGCATGTTAGTGACATACCTCATGGATGGTATCACCACACAAGATAAGTAACTAGAGGTAGACAGAAATTAGCAATTCTGCTCAAGGCAATTTCTTAGATTTCAAAAGGTGATCTTGCTCTCTGCTAGAATATAAACCTAATTTCTACATACTTCACCAAAACGCTTAGGTTCTCCCTGACAACTTCAAGTTTTCCTTTCTTATGCTGTCCTTTGTGTTTTTGATAATCCTAGTCTACAGTCAGGGGATCTGCGAAGCCTTTCAGTTAGATATCCCCCGTGACAATAAGCATATCTTCGAATGCTTCCACTTCAATCAAACTGCACTTCTGCAGAAACATGCTCATTCAAAAAGGCAGTTAGCAGGTGTTGGGATACAGCTCTTTGGGATCCTGAGGTTGTGGTGAGAGCTGTTTTAAATGTGGACTTATCTTCCGCGCTCCCTGCAGCTGAGCAGAACTCAGGGCTCTGTTCATAAAGGCTTGCTGCTCAGCAGTGCTCTAAGTGAGCACCTTGTGCCCAGCCCCAGAAAGGAATGCACGATGCCAGATTAAGCACCCAAGTTTCCTGGGCAGTGCGCACGCCTTGAGGTGGCATGACATAGGCAGGATGCCTGCACTGCCTGGAAGCAATGTGGGGAGAGGGATGTCCCGGAGAGCTGCCATACAGAAGGGGCTCAACACTCCTCTCCATCCCTTTGAACTGAGGCAAACCACCCTGTCCTACAGACTTAGGCTTGGGAGTGATGAGATCCCGCGCTGGGCAGGTGCACGCAATGCAGTCGCTGGATAAGGAGTGCAGCAGGAGTCTGGGAGCCAGAACTGGATGTTCCTAATTCCAGCCCCACAGCCGGGGCCCTGAAGGTAGGCGTGGTGGAGCCGATGCGGCCACACCTGGGACCTGGCCCTGGTTGGTTGCAGCATGCTGCTAACAGCAGGGACAGTGCCCTACATACATCTGCCACATCAGCCTTCGTTTGGTGTAGCTGAAGGGATTTGGCAAATACAGGCATTTCTCTTCATTTACACTCCTAGCTTATCCATTGCTCTGCAGCCAGCTTGGGAAGTCAAAGTAGGCAGTTCTCATTTTCTTACTTTTTAGATGCCTGTGCACTAGCAAAATGCCATGACAGTTATAACGTATACAGTCCTGCAGAACCTATCCATTACTGTGTATATATGTGCTGACAGTGTTTCAGATGGGTTCCCTATAATTGTTAATGAAGCAAATGGAGTGTTAGTTGATTCAACAGTTCTTGCTGTATCTAGGCTCAGAAGCCAGAGGAAATCTGCAGCGCTCGACTGGCTGAGTTCTTTCCCAAATCCCTTATGTTCTGGCTATGACGGTTCATGATTTATCTGAGCGCATCACTCTGGAACTACATCCTGATTCTGCAAACACCTACATTCATCCTCAAGGCTAAGTATGCACCTTTAACACATTCAGATGTGCAACCTGAATGGCTGGCTGCAAGATAAAGGTATTTCTGCAGAAAGCAATGAAGCTACAGCGAGGTAGTGGGGTGAAGGATCAGCTTGATGCTGACTGTGGTTGGAGGTGAGCAGCAACATTCATTTCTGCAGAAACTCAACTACCTGACATGTAATGTGTAAATAATGTCACCCCGTTTAAATGTCAAGGGTAGCAACATCAAAGTTTTATCGAGCTGTTCTACCCAAGTATGACCACAGCTTTGGTTGGAATCACAAAATCATAGGATAACCGGAGTTGGAAGGGACCAACAAGGAGCATCGAGTCCAACTCCTGGGTGCACACAGGACCACCCAAATCTGTGCCGCAAAGTCAGATGTCCCATTTAAATAAGGATGTACAGACCTTTTTATTTGGTTTGCACAGCTCTATCCCTGCCATTATCTGTTAGTTGAGACAGAGTCCATCGTATACAGTTTTACTGACTCTAAAATAGGTCTCTAGCATGCACTTTCCTGACATCTTTAGATGACTCTGCTGTACTCGATCATTCGGTCTGGGGTACAAAAAGCTCATTAGACACACGGTCCGTAAACCACACAGAACAGTGAAACTATGCAATACAAATAATTTCCACATGAGGGAATAAGCGGCCTTTCTCACTCATTCAGTGCTGCACTTTCTATCTTTCCTGGGACACGAGTGAATGGTGGGGAAAGTACAATGAAGAGTCTTCCTCATAAATATTTGCTCTCCATCGATCTGTTGTTCTGTTATGAAACTGTCATTATAGCCGGTGTTATTTTAAGAGGAAGAAAACAGCGCTCCGATGGCAGCAGAGCCATCAAGGAACACTCTGCCGTGCCCGGCTGAACTCTCGGCTTTCCAATCCTACCAGCCCGTGCTTTAGCGGGCTGCAGGTAACCGCTGCTCACCCGCACCTTCCCACCCCAGACCCTCCGAACGAGCCCGTCCCGGGGCATGACGCTGAGAAGGGGCACCGCCGACCCCGGGAGCCCCGCCCCGCGTCCCCCGCCCGGTGCCTCTCTACCCTCGCCGGGCACCCGCGACGGTCCCGGGCTGCGGGGCACGGGAGTCCCCGTGGGCCGCGCTCACCGATCTTGGCGAGGGATGCGAGCAGGATCCAGAGGGTGATCTCGAAGGGGATCTGCACGTGGGGGTAGTCCAAGGTGAAGACGTGCAGCCGCGTCTCCTCGAAGGCGGTGCCGCTGGGGCTCGGCGGTGTGCCGGTGCCCATCGCCGCCGCGCCGGGTGCTTGGCTCCCCGCGGTGCCCCGCGCCTCCGCCGCCGCGGCCGCCAGCACC
>PPHD01015095.1:0-16307 GCA_002909625.1 Bambusicola thoracicus | reverse complement strand
AAAAAAAAAAAGGCAATAATTTATCACAGACCTAATTATTAGAGTGAAACTCAAAGTAGGTATCTATAAATTAGGTCACTTCGATTTTGGTATGCGTGCAGCCAGGGACAGCCTCTGGAACAGTTGAATTCTATTTCTTTTCACAGTG
Organism: Bambusicola thoracicus; assembly: GCA_002909625.1. NCBI lineage: Eukaryota > Metazoa > Chordata > Aves > Galliformes > Phasianidae > Bambusicola > Bambusicola thoracicus. The sequence goes on along the minus strand of PPHD01015095.1, from coordinate 16,159 downwards.
ACAGAAGCGGAAGAGCAGAAGTGAAAACCTGATTTCTACAACCGCTGAACAGCTGTTTTTTCTGCTGACTAGTAGCATCACGACATTGAAGCACTCCTAAAGTTTAGTTACCAAAGTCTCTAAGAGAAGACTTGCTTTCTTGGTTGTAATCCAATTTGAGATGGTACGCTCCATCCTTTCCTCCCTTCCCAATCTATAGGTACTATGTGTTTTCCCTATTTCTTCTTCTCTGTTAGAGGACAAGATATATACTTGACTTAACTAGTATTTATTTCATCAGAATTACCACAAAAGTAGAACAGTTGAATTATCTGTGTGCTTTCTCAAAAGTAGTTCCTATTTCAGCTAGGCTTGAGAGCTGCAATAACAGCAAACACTACCCTGTTTTGTGGGGCACCACTCATGGAAGATGCATTATGTAGGGACAATTGCTAGGGAACATATTAATCAATGATCAATTATTTAACTAAGTACATCAGTGATGTGACAGCTGGGCTGTCACATATAGCAAATAATAGGTGCACATCAGTTTTAGCATACTGAAATTGACACAGGTTTTTACTGCTGCTACTAAACACTGCTTTTTGGTCTGAGGGCTGTTTAGCAAGGGAAGACAACTTATCTAAGCATTCACCACTAGCTTATTGGCTTAATTTTATGAAAACAAATATATTCCCCTGGCACAACACGCACACTGAAGAAATGCCTGGTAACAGCACAGTCACCTACTTGCTTGTGGTTTGTATTCAGCTGATGAAATCAGTTAATGGCTGTAGGGGAACTGTTATGTCACGACCTGAACTGATGATTGAGCACCTGGTGAAGGGAGTGGCTGGCAAGGAAGCACAGGTGCAAACACCTTACCTGTGCTTCTCATGTGACTGGAAGTCCCATGGACCTCAGATCCACCCCTTCCCGTGCTCATTTATGGGCTAGCCTCTGGAGAAAGAGTGTTTCCTGTATGGAGGTCTCTTCTTGAGGAGTGTTCTATAGCTGGAGGACCTTATTACCAGTTCGGTGGGTTAACTTTTTTCTTATGTATGATTATTGGTATTGCTAATGGTACTGTCTGGTATTGCAATGAACTTGTCAGAAGTAGTTTTGTTGTTTTTTTTTTGTTTGTTTGTTTTTAGGACTAACAATAGCAATCTATAAAATACATGTGACTTTAACTTAAATGTTTGGTGATGTTTATAGTGCTTCTAATGTTGAGGTGTTTCTACATTTACTGTAACTGCTACTGCATTACAGGAGGTAAACTGCTTAGGAGAATGTTGTTACGTTTAGTTTTTCCTTCTGTATTTGATTTTTTTTTTCTAGGAGTTTAGCTGAAAAATGTATGGGTTGGCTTGTTTGTTCCTATGTGTTTTTGTATGTGTATGTTTTTGTTCTTTTTTTTTTTTTTTTTTTTTTTTGAGGGGAGGAAGGAGATGCTTTAATTATTTTAAATCCTTCATGAATTAATATGCTACTTGTGCTCTATCTAATTCTTGTGAATGGTAATGGTCATTTTTAGTACATAAATGTTGTATTGCTGCTGGGTTCTCACTGTGGAAGGTTCTGGGGCATGTTATTAATGGAGGTTAGCTCTACCACTGTAAAATCCATGTGTTTGCCCTTGTTATGTTGGGAGGGGCCAGCTTGTCTCAACACTAAATCTGGGTTATTTTCTGAGCAATGGGTTGACTTAAGTTGTTTTTATCTACTCCTGTATAAGATACTCTAGTTTCACTAGTCTGTAGCAAATAGATGCCTGTCTGTAGGGAGAAATCTCATCTACCTTTTGCATGAGACATATGTTACTAGCTATAAAGAAGCCAGAAAACATACTGGGAATTCTATGAGCAAGAATAACTAGAGGAATAGAGAAGCTGTATAACTTCCCTTCTCCTTCTTAATGATATGCTCTACATATATTTGTGTAGGGAACTGATATTTTAAAATACACTCAGCTGTGATCTTCAAAGTATAGGAGTGTTTACTCCAGCTGGAATTCCTTTCCAGCCATCCTTTTCTTCCTCCATCTAAAAGAAGAGAGGTACACAGAATGCTTTCTGGGGGATGCAGCTTTTCACCCTTTCCAGCTTGAGGTGATGTATACCTGACAGTTTTCTAATCCCAGGTTTACTTATTTTGAATTGGCAACCTAGGAAAGAGCAGCTGAACTTGAAAGGTTTCTTTGAAATCTTAAAAGCTATATTGTACCTGCTGAGTAAGTTAGGATACACTGCATAGGGGTACCAGGAACAACAACGTTGCTGTTTTGATTATTATTCATATTTCTATTTCCATATAAATATACTTTAGAATGCCTTTTATTTTCTGTTTGGTCTTTTCCTTTTTATTAATAGGAGCTGCAATTCAACAATTGAAGGCATCTTTTTCAGGTGAGAAAGAAGTGTATAGAGTAAAAAGCTGCTTTGAAAGCAAAAAAAAAAATCTTTCAGTTTATAACTTCCAACATGGTGAGGGAAAGCTGTGCAAAGGAAGCATGAACTACATGTCAGCAGAACAGGATAGCATGCTTAAATATTTTAGTAACAACTTATTTTTCAGTCAATCAGGTATCCTTATTCCTTGAAACAGTTTTAAAAAAAAACAAGTCATTTCTAATAAAATGACAATAGACTTACTGAATTGCTGGTACTGAGCAAAGAGCACTTCTGAGTTTGGTTTCAGTTTCCTTTTGAATAAGGAACCTGTAAAGATTGCATACAGCCTTTGTGTATGAGTTTGTTAGTGTCTCCGCAGGGTGAGTAAGCCAAGGAAGAGGGACACAGAGCTGCATGATGTGCTTCCTATAGCTATTGCAATTGTCGACCATAACACTGCTGTTAGCTTCTAATGGCTCTCCAGCCATGAAGTCGTCTTGCCTGTGGTATATCTTTAAGATGATAGGGGATATGAGAAATAAGTAAAAAGGGGGTGGGGGAGTCTTAATCTATATTCAGTACTAGATAATGAAATCTTTGCACATGCTTCAAGTAATTTTATCTATGGAAAAAAAAAATTTCTAACTGCTAACATTTCAGAAGTGGAAACATTAGAAACTGTTGCTCTGTGCCTTGAATGCTGCAAACAGTCCTAGTCTTCAGAGTTAAATCCTGAAATAAATTCTATAAATCAACTGATGGCATTTGTAACTATGAAGCTTCAGTGTGGCTTTGTTTTAACCATTGTTTTTAAATTCTGAGATTAAAAAGGGGGGAAAAAAATTAAGGGAATACAAGGACTTGAAATAGTGCTGTTGAGTATGTATGCTAAGTTCAAATGCAAGGAAATGAGAGCACACCTAAAAATCATAATTGCAGATATGTATGTAGAACTTAACTGTTGGAATCATGCCTGATAAACTGTAGACCAGTTGTAAAAAGAATTAAGCAAACAAGTAGTGCTAAGCGGAGTGACTAAAACTGATTTCTGCTGCTTTTGTACTGAGATGACTGAAGTTGTCTAAAATGTATAAAGATTATTTTCCAGCTCAAGCATTTCTCCTCACCCATTCTCCATATCCATAGATTTTAGTGTCCCCTGTGTAACAGCTATAGCTTCTGTTCCCTATCGTTGAGCTGTCACTTGTCTGCCATCCAATGAAGAAACTATACAGGCAACTGCTAATAAAGTATGTGCAGACTGGCTGCCTGCCTACCTCTGAGGAAACCAGACCTGTAGGTTTGGGTGTTGCATGTGGGTTTTTGCCATATGCTGCGCAGGTCCCAACTTATTTTAAAAATTAAATTTGTTTTTGACAGCCCTACAGGTTTTAAAGTTATTAATAGGAGGCTGACAGAAGGACAGTATGAGGAGTTGCTTCCTGACAAATACAGGTTAGAAATAAAAAAAAAAAAAAAAAAACCTGACAGTTCTCAATAACGGTAATACATGAGGTAATACATGAGTTTCTAGAAATAGTTTCTAGCTATTCCTGTACATAGAGAAGAGTTTTAAATTAGTGTTAAACCTGCATTTTTGAGCTCGTTTCTTTGTAATAATACAGCGATCTGATCATTTGATGTTTTACCAATGTGTCAAGAATACGTGGCTGTGAAGAGTGCTTGTTTTGTTTTGAGGAATGATGGGAAGACTGCACTTAGTCAAGTTTGTCTTGTACTTTATGCCGTTTTTTCTGTAGGGTGGAGTTTCAGTATCCTCATGTCAATGAAGAGCAGGATACCTCTCATTCTTCTAGCTTGTGGCTCCTTTAACCCCATCACAAATATGCATATGCGTTTATTTGAGTTGGCTAGAGACCACCTGCATCAAACAGGTCAGTAAGGGGCTGTTGTGAGCACATGGTGTTTTGCTGTGGAGAGGAGGATGCTTCTAGTACTTGGTATAGCTAAGATGCAACTCTACAGTTGGCTTTAATTTCTTTATTGATGATTCAGTGTGAAACATTTGTGGCATATTCAATATAGAAATTGCAGCACTAAATTTAGAAAAGTATGAGTGTTCATACAACTGAACTGTGAACTTTATCAGCAGTTTTAGAATCACATCATGGGATAGATTTAATTTTGTGGAAGACCTTAATAGTTTTGAAACTGGGAATAAAATATTTTTTTCATTTCATCCTTATATGATGTTACAGTTATAAGTTCTGACAACTAGGTGAAACTGGAGAAATGAAAGGTTAATTATTCATAATCCATCCTCTCTAAGAGAAACAACTTATCTCCTCTGGCAAAATCTTATCTTTAGGAATGAAATAAGAAAAGCTAGATTTCAGGTGACTAGAAAGTCTCAGCAACAAAAGAGAGAAGTGGGTAACATCAGGAACTTAAACAAGAATGAGAAAAGCTATGGAGGAGTGTTGTGCTCTATGCTTGGTTATGTCTTCATTGCTGACACTTATCTTCCTTCTGACTGCTGAAGCATATGCATCTGGAATTGATCTAAAAGGAACTATAGCTTATTGGAACCTGGCAGAGACCTTCCTAGGAAGGCAGTGCAACAGGAACCTGAGAAGGGTGGTAGAAAGGATGACATGAAATACTGACCTATTGACCTCATGCTTTATTAGAGAAGATCCAGGTGTAGTCACTTCATTTTATGAATGTTTAGCCCATTGTGTATGCAAAGCATGAATCCTTGATCAACTTGTGGGAGCTTTACCTATCTCAAGCTGAGGCAGCTTTATTTGAAGTAACTAAAAATGTGTTTTCATGTGTATACGTATGTATACGTACCCATATATAATTTTTTCTGGCTCTGTGCCTAAAACTATAGCTCAAGCAAAAGGTTTGCAACATGCTATGAAAACTTAGTCTGGATGCCTGTGTTATGGTAGAACCATTCCAACCCAGAGCATTCATTGACCCTTTTTTCATTGTTTCTAATGTGTTTCTGCTCCTGCAGTGACCCTGGGACAGAGAGGAGAAATTGGAGCTTGTGTGTTGAGCAGGACCACCATTTGCAGGCTGGGGGCTGATAGTGGGGCTGGAAGACAGTGGTTATATATTTCTGGAGCTGGGCTTAGTGGTTGAAATGAGGCAGTGATCTGGCATGTTTGTACTGACACCCTTCAGTCACAGCAATGCACGTTGTAGCTAACATACACACTGAATGCCTGGAAAAAGTAGCTGTGTGTGAGATCAACTACTGTGAGCAGGTGATGCCCCAGACTTGATAACATTGCCTACTGCTGGTGCCTCTTCAGTACTTCTGCTCAGCTGCTAGTTAAGTAAAACTGATGACTTATGCAATATTTTTGCTGCAGTTGAGTTCACAATCAAGTCTTCCTGTTATGAATGATATGACTACTATTAAAGGAAACAAATAACTTTGTCTTCATTATGAGCCTTATAGCAATTGCTCTCTTAAATAGAGTGGCAAGTATTTGTTCAACTGTGTTAAGCTCTGTCCTAGAAGGACATGGAGAGATGTATGGTGGGGCTTAGCTTTAATCCCATCTATGCGGTACTTTTGCGCCATGCAGAGGTGAAAATCAAAGCAACTGAAGTAAAAATCTGAAGACATTTTAACATATAGCACATCTTTAAAGAAGACACTCTTAGTACATAAAACTCAGTTTTCTGAGTCCTTGTTGAGGCTTGTAATTTAGCTCCAAATCTTTTACTGAATTTAAGAAATGCTTTTATAAGCATCCTTCTGTTCCTGAAGTTTTGGTGTCTTGCTCTAAAATGCAGTGAAATAAGAGGTGGGCATCCCCTGCTTGCCATGATATTCAGATTATGCCCTACATTTGGGGTTGGAGTCTTAGTATTCTCTGAAAAGAACCATTTCTTCACAGTTATGTTAAATGGCAAAAGGCAGCATGGGTGAAAGATTTCAGGATAGGGTATCCTATGTGTAGGCCTACAATCCTGCATTAATATTCACAGTATTAGCTTTCTGCTTCCCTTCTGGAGGAAACAGTCATTTGTGAAGCTGTCTAGATGCTGCTATTCTTTTTTTTTTTGATCCAAATCCAGTGGACTCTAAGTGGTACTTTGAGGTCTTGAAATGTTTATTTTAGATGCGATGTGTGGAGATCATGCAGCATTTGTTTGAGGACTGATCGTTGCACATCCCCAGGAACTCTTCTCCACTGGAGGAGTAACTGAAGTCTCAGTGTATTTGAGAGCGGCTGTCCAACTATAGGGGTGAATCTGCATCTTCAGGCCCTGTTGTTCATGCAGCCAGGTGGATATGATAAATGTTTGTCTAGGTACTCCTGTGGCATCTGTCGCTACAATCTTTGCACACCTCATCTATTTCAGTGAATGCATCTTTAAGCACTTTGAAGTGGTGAAGGTAAAGCCATCCATCCTACGAAGAGCTATCACAAAAGATTGTCTGTTATTGTTCTGATGTATTTGTTGTTTACTTTGACTTTCAGTGCAATGACAGCTAAATTGCTTACCCCTTTGATTTTCCTTCTGTTGAATTCTCCTCACTGAAGGTTACTGAACAAGTAAAAAGTCTTGCCTATTTTCTTTTCTTTTTTCATGCTTGGCAATGTCTACATACATGTGAAGGGAAGGTAAGCATAGGATTATATCCTTTTGATGTTTTATCTGTAAACAATTTTGGAAAAAGTTGTATATGGGATTTCTTGTATCTAGTTATTTGGTGCTTTCTTTTCATTTTTTCTGTGCTTCATGGCATCAGAACAAAGATGTTAGAAATCCCACCCCAGTTAATTATAATCTGTAAATAAAGCTAATATTTTGATTTTTTTAATGGAAGAATTAGAAAGCTTTTATTGCGCTTCCCTAACATTCATAGTCTGAGAGTTCTGGGAGGATAGCTGCTATTTCTTGTGATTTCAAGGAAAACCATTACAATTCTGTATCAAACTAATAGTATGGTGATTTTAATGTATGCGTACTCGCAGAAGATAGATTAAAGAAATTAAATAATCCAATTAATAATATTTTGAAATGCAGATGTCTGGTTTTTAGTAAAGAAATTTAAGCTTTAATGTAAGCTATTGTTGCATCTTAGATGGCTTCAATTTGAGACTAATTATTTTCAACAATTCTGATACTAAGCTTTTACATCACTCTACTTCATTTTGAAATAGCTGACATTTTTTTGTCGCAAAGCAGGCCTTACTTAATCAGTGATTTGCTTTATGTATTTGATGTTGTGTAAATACTGTGGTAAAACTCAAACTGCTTATCAGACTCATTTTGTTCTTAGATATGTGGGTAATATAGACCTAATGAAGCAGACAAAATGCTAATTTCCTGGGCAAGTCTTCAGAACTCTGGACCAAAAATGTGTGGTCCTGCATCATGCAATTGTCTGTGCTACTTCTGAACATCAGTCTCCATTGATCTCTTAATGAACTTGAAGAACCCCCTTCCTAGTGAAAACCGGCAGTGGTTAACCTCAGTCCAAGGGAATTTACAGTACAAATAATCACGCAATTAAGTTTATAAAAGCAATTCTATACTATCTTTCTCAACATGACCTGGTAAAAATAGAATTGGGTAGAATGATCCAGGATATTCTGCTGGGTGAGACTTGTTTGAGCCTGAATGTGTGGTTTTTCTGAGCTGCTCCACTTAATGCAGCTGCTCTATTTTCCAGGTGGTCTGTGACCAAGAACATTGGTTCGTTCATCTACTGGGGCTGAATCCTGCCCTTCACACTTGTGGACCATGTCAGTCAGTCGTCACTCTAATGTTCAGTGCTGTTAAGGAAACTGGGGCAATCTGGGGGTGGGGGGGGGGAGAAAAGCCAAACACAGAGTTTGGTTTGGCTTATGCTTAGATAATAAGTGAAAATCTGTCAGCTTAAGAATTTTTTTATAGGCTGAGATCCATATGGTCTTTAACATCTATGTATGCAGGAAGTGAAATGTGCGTATTTTCAGGCTTTGAATTTAAACAATGTCACAAATGCTAACCGCAAGCCTGTTCTTTTCCCATTATAAAGTGTAAACTGAATAAGGAGTTTCATTGCAGCCTAGAGATGAGATTAGCAATAGTCCATAATAATTTTATGTAAGCCTACATCAGCAAAATTTGTAAAGTTTTGCAGTTTTAACAGGGATATTAAAATAAATGATTCATCTGCTGTTTTCAGTCATATGAAAGCATAAAATATTACATGCAGTAAAGTTAGCATGAATTCCTTGTAACTATTATATGTTGGTACTGCCTGTTTATAGTGGTGTCCTGTAAATCTGAATTCTTATCCTGAAGACTTGAGGCAGTTAATTTGATGTAACTAATGAGGCTGGCTAAATGCACTGGTCTAATTCTTAGTTGTAGAATAGCAAGAGGCTCGGTATTGCAGGAAGTGTACAGCAGGGAGTGAAGTTTACGGAAGCTGTTAATGCTAAAGCAATGCTGCCTTTAGTAGCATTTTGGGAGAGGAATGAGGTGAAACTATGCTTGAAGACTGACCTGTTGCAGCCTGCTTCTGAGGTGACAAAAGGGAGAACAGTGATGGGGTCACTCCTGCTCACTGAGTAGGCTAACACCATGAAGCTGCGGAGCTTCCTAGCTTGTCATGGATTTTTGTATGATGTGGAGAGGAAGATGGGTAATGACTTAGTTTCATAGTCCATCTTAAAAAAAAAAAAAGTTCACCCACATCCATTTAGTAGAGAAACTCTAGCCATGTAAAACCCTGTTTAAAAGAGAAGGTGAAAATTCTAACAGTAGAACTGTGCATGGGGAAACAAGAAGTTTGCTTAATTCCAATAATAGAAACACCAAGAGTCCTTTAAAGCTCAGAAGGCAAATGCATAGAGGATAATTATCTGAAGTCTTCACGTGCTCCTGCTTTAAACGGTCAGCAAAACATGCATATATGGAGACATCTAGACCTTGAAGAACTAAGGTTCTTGAACCCTAGAAGAAACAAATTGTTCTCATCTGGTCTGTTATTTGTAGTTAACTGTATTTTCATTAATGTGTAGCTTTAAGAATAGGTTTTAATTAAACATCAGAACAGGTAATAAAACAGATTTCACAATGTCAACTGATAGCATTCAAAAGTGTGATGTGAAGGTAATTCTGAGTCAAGGAAAGTTTGAAACTGCCTGGAATGATCTATGGGGCAAGCAAGAAGGTGGCAGAACTTAATGATTTCTTAGTGTGCTGCCAAGATTCAAACACGTATTTGAACATGTGAACTCCTGAATTACAGAAGAGGACACAAGTTACTAGAGTCAGTCATTTTGGGCTGCACACTTCTACTTTTAGGTTGTAGATTCTTGTGTTATGCTTGTATAGAGCTGGGTTTTCAATCACTCCCAACTGTTACTGCCTTTGATTTTTTTAGTACCTGAAGTGTTAGCAATCTTGCTTTTTTCCCCTCATTCAATTGGTTTCATTTCTAGTGTAGAACAAGCTGATACAGCATCAGAGGCTCTCATCCCATCCAATTTATCCAGTTTTAAGCCAACCTTTAGACTGAAATGCTACCAAATCTTAAGGATATGGCAGAGTTGTGTTCACTTGATAGCATGATGACTCAGTTTTAATTTTTTTTACATCTAATATATGTTTGAAATACGATGGAACAATGTGTATCTGTAGAGACTGACCAGTGAGGAACTGAAATGTAGAAGATGAAGTTGTTGCATAAGGAAAAAAATGTAATTGAAGTACTTTGCTTTTCTCTAAGTTGGAATTTATTACACCATTGTTTCCTATCAATATATCGGAGAATAATTGTTATTCATATGTCAAGTGGGAATATTTCTAGTTTCAGGTCAAGAGATTTAATTCTACACACATCTTTGCATGTTCTTGGGAAATCTTACCTTAATCTATTGACCATTTTGCCTATACTGAAAATGTTTTTAAAACAGAAGATGGGTTAGGCTGTCATTTTCATAGGAGACAGGCCTGTAAATCCTATTGGAATTTAATGTTATTTTTAAAATTTCAACTCCCTTATTTTGAAAACTGTATCCCTATTTTAGAAAAAAATTGTAATTTGTAAATTAAAAGTATTAAATTATCATGTCCTAATATCAAAAGACTCCAGGGCAATCATTTTCATTATGGAGCACTAGAGGGAACTTGCTGTGTTCTGAGTTTCTTTGCTGAAACAACAGAATTAAAAAAAAAAAACACCTTGAGTACTGTATGTGTGGTAGTTCTCTAGAATGTGTGTCCTGATAGAAGTCTTTCATTTGTTTATTTGAAACACCTCTTCTGTTCTCACAGTTTAAGGGATGCAACTCTTATCATTACTTCATTTTTCTGCTTTATTAATCATGTTTTTCTAGTTTTGTTTCCTGAGAGAAACCCAGAAAGGCAGATTGTAACAAAGAGCTTGTATGAATGTCTACATTAGAATAACGGAAAAATATAAGCATATTTTTAAATTTAATTAACACTGAGACAAAAGGGTTGTTTAATGTCAGTTCCACTGCTGTTTGGACAGTAGATTTCTAAGTAATCTTCAATTTCGTTAGCCCACCTTTGTTTTTTGCATCATATTATTTGTCCAACTTGCATTAATTACGTCACAATATGCTGTAATTATTGCTTTAGTGCTAAGAAGAGGCACATGATTTTGAAAACTAACAAGCAGCAGGTACTTAAGGATGAAGCATTGGTCAGTTCAGTCATCCATTATTCTGTCAAAAAGCTGTACTGATACAATTATTGGAATATGGAATTAAATTCTACCCAGTGATTTGGATAGTTTGCAACATAAATTATAAATGTCTCTGCTTGCTTGAAAATTGCATGTTTACCTCTCCTTTTTTTGTCTAGTAGGATAAACATATTGGTAGTACTTGTGAGCAGTTAGGAGGAACAGGAAGGTTGTTTTTCAACTCTTTCAAATTACTATTTTCTTATTAGAAATATCACTTAAATCAGGCTGTTCGTGGCTTCCTGTAACTTTGAAGTTAACAATACTTTTAGGAAGAGGTTACATTAGATGAGTTCTTGATATTCCATCTGTTCTAAATATTCAAAATGCTTATGAATGATGATATGACTATTCTTTTTCCTTCTGAAAGGAAGATACCAAGTGATTGAAGGTATAATGTCTCCTGTCAGTGATGACTATAGAAAGAAAGGCTTGGTTTCAGCAAGGCATCGGATAGCAATGGCCAAACTAGCACTGGAGACCTCTGACTGGATTCGTGTTGATCCATGGGAGACCGAGCAGGAGTCGTGGACAGAGACGGTAAAAGTGTTAAGGTAATTAAACTGCTTTTTCTTTATGAATCTCCTGACTGCCAGGAATCAATGCACAGAACTTGCTCATATAAAACATCCAAGCAGAGCAGAACATGTCTGTTTATGGTATCACCTCTTAGGAGGCAAAGTATTAGATCTGTGGCAGTGAAAAATTCATGTCACTTTCCTTCAGAAGGGATGTCCTAATCGTTATTTCCCCATTTTGAGTCTTTCCTTTCCTAGAGCAAAGCAGATAGGCTTTGCCCAGACCAACACAATACCCTCAAGTACTGCTCTTGTGCTGTTTAAGTCATTAGATACTGTGTTGAAAAGCCTTTGACAAGAATAGGCCCTGCAAAACTGCAGTCATTGAAAAGGTTCAGCATGCAGAGGGCTTGGCTCTCATGTTACTTCTGTAGTTTTTTAACTCTGTAACTAGGTAATACAGAGATCCTAATCCTAAATTATGGGAGTTTGCGAACAGATCTATTAAGATAGCTAATTCTAGGTTAGCTGTCTTGGTAATATTATGCTTATAGGTTTATCTGTTCATAGTTGATTAAAAATCCTCTTATCAACTCTAATATCTCTAATGTTAAACCCAAGTTCATAATTGCTCTTCAAAATGACTTACTTCGCTGTTACTGTGCTAGAAGGAAAAATGAAGGAATTTGTCTGAAATCTGCCTTGAAATGTACTTTTTTTTTCCCCATGAGCTTTATCTTGATAACACACGTAATATGGGGCAAAGTATAAAAACATAAACTTCCTTTGCTGACTGCCTTTGGAAACACATGTAGTGTGAAAGTCTACAGGTACTGTGAAAGTAAAAGACTTCAAGAAAGCATTCTTCAGGAAACCAAGTGTGCTGTAAGAAGTATTAATTAGTTCTCATTCCTGCCCACATCTTCTAGCTTACTTGCTAACTGGAAACAGTGAAAACAGTTAGAACTTATTCCAGGGACAAAGTTCAGCATTTGGGAAGCAGTACCTTAATGAAATAGCACAGGTAAGTGATTAGGTCATATGTTGTAACTGTCATGTTTGAATGTTTTCTTAAAACACCTCCTGTTACCAGTATTTTGCATTGTGCACTTCAACAGAACTTTGTGTCCTGAAAGGTAGTCATGAATGGCCTTTTCCTACAGTACTTTTGAGTGTGATGAAATTGATGCATTGCATCAAAATCTTTTGACTTTACAGAGGCTAACAAATAGTTTTGGCCCAAAAGAGTTTTAAGCACCAGAGCTGTATTCCACCTGTGGCAGTGTCATTAGTTGCCTATTACTTTAAGTGAGTATGAAAATTTTGAAGACTATCCCAAGGCTGTTCTTTCTTAAAACAAGAAAAGGTAGCATGATAAAGCTATTTCCTCATTAGCTGCCATGGCTGAACATTCCTAGGCAGAAAAGCAGGGTTTTTAATACCTGAAGAACTACATTCATTCCTTGTGTAATGTAAACTTAATTGCAGTAAAGATGGACATCTTTAAATTCAAAATTAATTTATAGTATGTCCTGCCCAACAAGTTCTGCTGAGTTGTGCTTGCGTTTTAATTATATAGAAACTGAAAGCTTCATACAGACTTCAGAAAATGCTTGATAAACTGACAGATTGGCTTGTTCTTTTTTATATCTCTTTCAAATAACATATTCCTCCCCACCTCAGCATTTGAAACACCTGCTGAACAGACCTTTTGGCAGTTAAGATTTTGCATTGCTTGTGCTGTGAGTCCTGCAGTGAGTTCTTTGCCAAAAAATCTTGGTTTTGAATTGAGGCCCGAGAATGTCAATCCATGATGTGAAGTTAGTGTACTTGACTATACATAGCATCAGTCTGTTTACAAGAAGGCAGGATTAAAAATAGAAGTGTAGGAAGGCTCAGGCCAAGCTACTGCTACCTACTTTCTCCTGCCATATGTCCCACACCCCTTGTCTATTCAGTTCCCTTACCCAATGGCTGAGCAACAAAAATAACTGCAGATAATTATGCAGTCTGGCTAGCTGCATATTCCTTGCATTCATGCAAATTATTACTGTGGCTCCAAGTATTTGTGTGATTTGAAGTGTACACTTAAATCACTAAATTAATTCCTTAGGCCAGATATTCAAAAGGTTATCTCCTAGTTTTGTACACATTCTGAATTTGGACAGAGTTAAGGGCAAAGCTGTACCCTGTAGCCCACAGTCTTTGCTGTGATACATCTGTATAAGCCCTAACAGTCACTTTGGATGTGTAAATACTAGGCAGACACGTGATGCTGGCATGAGTACTTGGCTGTGCCAATTAATGTGAGCATTACGTAAGCATGGCTTATGACAGTGCAATCCAGGGCCTGTTTTACACAGGCAAAGCTATGCTGATTTGAAAGAAGAGTGGCAACATATGGATATAAAACTGGTGCTTGCCCTGAGAATCTAAGAAGGGGCCTCTACCATGAGGTGACAGTACTAGTACACAGAGGGACACCAGGGATTTGAAGCAGCAAATGAGCAAAGTAAGTGAAACTTGGAAAAAATGATGGAAGGATCCTTGCATGTCCTCATGAGCCTGAATTAGTGAATTAAGATGCATACAAAGCATGCAAAAATCTTATGAGAGAACTGTGTAATTTGAGTTTCTTTGAGTTGTGATGAATTTAAAGCATATAGTGGAAGCTCAGGAAATGTATTTTCGTGGAGAAGGGGATGAGAGAACAACAGTATTTCCTTCTGAATGCCTTGAAAGAGTATGCATTACAGAAACACCGTATCTGAGGGGTTGTATTTAATCAATAAATTAAATGCAGTGATTCAAGTGTGATTTAATGTGTTTTCAAGCAAAAACCTACGCAATGTTTTAAATTTGATGCTGCTATAAAAATTTCTGTAACGGTAGAATTTCAAAAACAAACTGAAAACCAGAATGTCATTATGTGGATTGCTCACGGATTGTGTGGAATTTAACTTCATTTCTACTAATCTCATGGTAGAATGAATATAGTGATTATTTTTTTTTAACAAATTGTATTCAAATCTAAAGTGCATAAAAGCAGACTGTTCTTGAATCTGGAAGTGCCAGGTAATCGCTTTGTGCATCTCTGAGAGGATTATCTCACACAGAAGCCTTTATTTTACATGCAGGCACCATTACAATGAGTCAGTCAGACTGCTCCAGTCCAGGAAGGAAATGATGAAAAACACACAGCCCACAGAAAGATCTACAGAGAATTCCCTTTCTTCTCAGTACTCAGGTTGGTTCATAAATGTAAGCGCAACTTTGTTTAGCATTAAAAACAATGTAACTTTATGGAACTACAATGACTGATGAAATTGAACACTGTAGCTGGGAAGTTTTGATGGTTGGGGCTACCTGCCAAGAACAAGCTATGCCAGCATGACTGCTTGTGTAGTTACGTTGTAGTAAGTGCCACATAATAAGGAGATTTCCACAACTCTTTGTTAGTAAGAAGATTTATGTGGGGTTTGTATTACTTTTTGGTTTCATAAGCATCTCTTTAGCTGTGTCAGATGTATGCTGTGACCCTGCTGTTTTGCAGTATAGAGTATATTAATACAGAACATAAATATAGAGATTATTTGTGGTTGTTATACAATTTACTAAGTTATATGGCTGCAGTACCAGTGATGCTAATGCACTGATTCTTTTTTCTATTTGTTTTGTTTACTACATTTCTAAATAGAAAAGCTTCCCTGGCATTAGACTTCTGACAGATTCTGGGAAGTCAGCTTTTGCTTGCCTATTTTATCTGGTTCCTTAACTTCCTTAAAGTATGGGTGGATCTCTGATATTTTAAACTACTCCTTTAGTGTTGTAACACTTGGACATGAAAAATCTATTTGCTATCTGTGGTCACACTCAACTTTCCAAAGTATGGGCTGCTGTAGCACTAGAGATGGAAGAGAAAGTCTGTGGTGTTCAGGCAGCAGCTGAGACTTGCCTGATGGAATTCAGATTGAAAAGTCTATGTCGCATTTTTCTCCTTACCACACTGAGGAAAATTAGTGTAGAAGTAGATAAGGCTATTTTGATTCTCCATCATGTAAAATTTCTCTTAGGGTGTTTTCCTTAGTTTTTCAAGTTTTGTAGCATTTTACATAAAAACCAACGAAGTTCAAACTAGTCTTTCTTTCCTGTTAACTTTCTTAGTTTAGAATCAATCAGTCATCAGCATAGGTTTTTGTTTTTGTCTTTAGAAAAAAGAAAGGTACAGCAAAAGCTGGGTGAAAAGGACTGGTGAGAAATAGATCTCCCTGTCTAGAACACAGTGCCTGGATTTCTTTCTATTTGTATGCTACCTGACAGCTATTTCCAGAGAACAATCTGTTAGTGTGAACAAAAAGAAGTCCAGCAACCTGTTGCTTCTTTGCTTTTCTGCTTCCAGCACTTTGTCAGACTGAGCCACAATATGGGCTTGGTTATATTAGACACGCTTACCACTGAGAAGGAATGGAACAGATTTTCTCCACTTACACTGGTTGCATACAATGGGGTGGAGCACAGGGAAAGATCAAGTGTTACTGAAAACTCCAGAATGGGGTTAAGTTTCTTCT
>PPHD01015094.1:0-16308 GCA_002909625.1 Bambusicola thoracicus | reverse complement strand
AGCTTACATTAGGACAAAAAAAGCAACTCAATGGTTTGAGCCTCTGAGATTACTGAGGGGCAGGGAAGTTAAGATATGAATGCATAAAATCTCTATCTCTGATAGTAATAAGCCCTAAGTAGTTATCCTCTGATGGAAAATGAACCTTTTGAAAGTCATACGCTAGATGTGTAGCTGGCTGAACTAGCATATAGTGATAGGGGATAGGGACAGGACATGGTCTTGAGCCACTAAACTTAAGGAATTTGTTGCATGGGACAATAATTCACCCTAAAAGCAGCATTCACTCAAGCCTCAACTGAAAACAAGCAGGGTTAGCAGCTGCTGCTCTATGACTTGCTTCTACTTATAGCTTGAGTGATGAGAGGGGAATAAAGCAAGGTAGCTCACACTAACACCTATATTTCTGTGAAATGACAGTGAGCACCTGGAAAGACAGTGTCTGTCTCATAACTCTGGACCTGTTACTGTGATTCTTGTCAGAAACGGATGCGTATTAGGTAGCTCCCTCTGCTTTTCCTATATACTTTTCACCTTAATTTGTAAACAAACTACTTGTGCTCTGTTGTATGTAGAAGAATTAGACTATCTACATGAGTATTACAATTAGATAGGTCTTTCAGCTATAGAGAAAGGAATACATTCTAGACTAAAGTTTACTAAATAGTATCCTTTAAACGTTAGTGTCTTGATGACTGGACTCAAGACAGTGCTTCAGAAAGCTGTCACAAACATCTTTTAGGTTTCTCCTCCTCTTCCTCTGTTTGCACAAAATAAAGGCTTTTGACTCTATGCTGCTGTTTTGTTTTTTAAACACAGCATTAGACATGCAAGAGAAACTTCTCAGTCCTCAAATGAAACCTGAGCTCTTTCTCTTTTCCTGCTGGAATGTGTCAGTAGAAAAACTCATTGGGAAAAGGCAGCACAGGACATTACCAGCTGAGTAATCTGTAGAACACTGCCTTTGATCTCCCACAAAAGGTAGTTAAAAACTGTAGTATTCAAGGGCTTCCATCCAAGTACTAAGTCATTGCATGAACTAGTGAAATTTTGCTGCAAAATAAACTTTCTTCCAATATATAACCTAATAAGCTATACTGGCAACTAGAGCAAGCTGTATATTTGGTAATACGGAAGCATGCTCCATGCTGGCATGTGAAGCCCCACATTATCAGAAATAACATGAATGGACACTTCATGATTTCATAATCAGGACCCTTGTCTTTCAATTGCAACACCAGCATTCTGATATGAGCTAGGAAACTAAGAGCTGGATGTGCTTAAGGGGCAGGCAGGAAGATCTAGAACAGATTGAAGCTCTCTCCTAATCAAGAACTTTTTGACTAGCTTTCAATTAGTGACTTTATCCCACTACATATGCTAAGATTAATGTTTAACTCCATCTGGAGAGATGGCTACAGTAATCTCTGCTCCCATGCCTTGTCATCCTTAAATTCACACACTAGTACCTGCGACAGAAGCTTCTATAGTTACTTTAAGGCACGATTGCATCTTAACCACAAAACAACATAAATTGGAACAATTTCTTAGTAATACTGTTGAAACAAAAATAATGCTTCAGCTCTATCCATTCTTGACCCAAAGCACACTCACTCATTCTTTACAAATTGTTCTGCTATAGGACCTGAACTACTTGCGCTATTTCAGCTGCCTAGGTTCAGGCTGCATTTACTGAGGTCCCTGGTCAATTTCATCATGGCTGGAAAGCCAAAGCTTCTCAACTAGTGCATTTGAGGAACTTGTTTCCCCCTTTCTGAGTTCAAATATCATATTAATAAAGAACAGACAAATACAAGCAAGGTATGGGGGAATACCAGAGGGCACCAAGCATTTGATGCTTGGTGTCTGGCTCACAGGAACAGCAGATCTTTCTGATCAGCCAACTTGAACTAAGGAGAAAAGAGCAATCTGAAAGGCTTGATAGACTGCTTTCAAAACACTGCTAAGCTTGCTGCATTTGGTGGTCATGCACGCACTAGTGATCAGGAAGAATACTACCTCTGCTGTATTAGTCTTTTTCTGCAACACTTCCCAGTAATAGCTCTGAAGATTCACTGAATTTAATAACAATCCCATTACTTCTCTACTGAGTGCATGTCTGAACAGAGCTAAGATGCAGTGCTAAGAACTTTGCTTTCTGCACAGTCATGGCTCGTGTATCATCCATCCCATAGCAAGCTCAACACCCCTCCTGACAGTGTTAGATTGGTAACAGTAGGGCAATTGATGGTGGGGAACCCCTCTGAAGGGGTAATCTCCCAAAGTGACAGATGTCTTGAAAAGTGTACCAAGCACCAGGCCAAGTGAGTGCCTTAATTTTGCCTCAATAAAAATGGATAGCTTTCAATTAGAGATTATGCATCTTCTAAACAAACTCTCCTCTACAGGTGCTGGATTTTCTGACTCAGTTGCTATTAATTTACAGCACGGGCAAAAGGCACTCTTGTCACAAGCAAGCTAAGTTCTGTACTGAACGGGTTCTGTAACTTCCCTGCAGTTTACTTAATGAGTGCTTATCTGATAATTTCTCTCCTCCTGTGCTGCTGACACCAGTGGTAGTAACATCCTGGTTTTTCATTCTACTGCTGACAGGCAGGAATAAAGGTGCAAAGACTCCTTTGACTTCAGTTGCAAAAATGCCACTAGGAAATTCAAGACTGAGGCTTGGGATGGAAGCAATCTTGGGGGAGTTGCTGAGAAAAATATGACAAAAGCCATCTTCAAGTATAAGGGAGCTAATATACCTTATGACTTGCTAGGTTTCTTAGTAAAGTGGCTGGCCTTCTGTGGTGGAATCTGACTTTAATCTTACATCATGGAACAACTGACTGAGGTTTTAGTTAAAATGTAAAGTAGCCCGCAACACATCAATAGAGAAACTATACTCCGAAGGTGAAAGGCTAAGTGTTAATCGACAATAAAACCTGTTATAATAATTAGAAACAATAGTTAATAGCCACCTAAATATAACATGTACACAGAAAACATTTTTTCCAAGTGCCTTTGCTGCAGAGGAATCTTCATTTACTGTGTAGCTAAGTACCCTCTTAGCTAAAACTAAAACCCCATCACTATCTCTTTATTACCCTCTTTTGTTATCTCCTCTGTGGCATGTCACTCATCTTTATGATGGATAGAAAGGCAGATTTCCACCCTGTGCTCAATCTATAGCCAAGCAAGAAACTTCAAACGTGGAAACTTTCTTAGCAGATTGACAGAAGTCACAAATGTGACTAAAAACATCAACGTTCTGACACATTGGCACCTTAAGGTCAAATAATAGCGAATAGCAGAAAACAGCTACACACCACAGCCTTGCTATGGTAAATTTTCAGCATTAAGGTTCTTCACTTTTTTTGGGAATAAGACCTATTTGATTTAAGCTATGATGTTATATGAATGTCAAAAATATGAAGCAGAGTGAAAATTATACATTCTAGACAAACGAGAAATATAGCCTCATGCTAAAGCATCTTTTGAATAATATTTGCATTTTGGCTTTTTGGCAAAGGGTGTCTTATTTCTTGCTCAAGAGGATGAGTAATCCATAATTAAGCCTTGTTTTGTCTTTTACAGCACTCCAACTAATAGCGCTGCTCTTTACAAATAAGACAGGAAAAGTGGAAGATCTTTAAAAACAAGAAAAATAAAACCCACAAAACTAAAAAAGCCTTTGACAAAATATTGCATTTCACCTCTCTGCTCAGCTTTCTCAGATGACTGTTAGGGGAAGACAAGTGTCCAAAGCACAAAGCCCACTCATTAGTTTTGCACGGTATGTCTCCCTGCTATTATCCATTTATAAACGTATGATTTGCTTCTCAGTGTATATTTTGTGTTTGTGGAAGTATACAGAAATGAGAATAAATTATTTTTAATTGTCACTTCATAATCTTAACTGTCTCTTCTATTACAGCTTCCTCTTAGCTGAAAGCCTGTCCTTTACTTGTGACACACACAGTATTTACTGTGAGATAGGACACTCCTAGGTGGTTCATGAAGTATTCCATGAAATTATGATGTATTAAAAGATAAACATTCACTTCCAGAGTACTCTATTCATATTCCTAAATATCCTTGGAGTTGGTACTTTGCAATTTAAGTTTTCTACAGACCAAGCATTTCTGCTTATGGATTAAGATGCTTATAAGATTAAGTGCAAAATTAAGTTAAAATACATCTAATAAATGCTTCCAAGTTTTTAACAGTATTCTGTAATGAAATCTTTTCTTGACAGAAACACTGTTTTGCTTGTGGCATTTAATGTGACACGCCTCAATGCTCTGTGTTATCAGGAATGGCTTCTGCTCTTATGCCTACTGCATACTTCTGGAGTCCATTTGGCTGTTGTTAAGTCTTCCTCCCACTGAAAGAGAAAGTAAAAACAAGTCCTTCTTACAATATTCTGCAAATGTGTGTCCTTTTTGGCCAACCTTCTGAAACGTGTGATAGTAAAATAAAGTATTTCTGAAACATAGAGCAAAATGGAGGCACACTGCAATATACTTTTAAATATACCTTTTCTTTTAATGAAATGATCCTGCAACTTCTGCTGTTTCTCTGTAAGCTGTCCTTTTGAGCCTTCTAATCTTTCCTGAAGCCTTCCTTTAGACTTCTTTCATTTGGTCCAAATCTGCATGCAACATACCAAATGAGCTGTAAGTAATTAACATTGGAGGTATCTTGTGGATTACGTCAGCTATTGTCCTACCTATATGCTAGTTGTGCTATGCTGCTCTTCACTTTCAGCTGGAAACTTGGTATAAAATACAAATCCTCATCCACAGTGCTTCCACAGACATTTCCCCGCTGCTTCTCCAAACATTGCTATGCAGCTGCTCTTGTTGAACAGCTTTTTGATTTTAGGCAGCTTTCCACAGGAAACGTTAACTTGCAGACAAAATACCTGGTAGGCAACTGGTCCTTGTTTCCTGGTATTGCTTCTGTAAGCATCTTCCTCTTACTCCATAAGCACTATGGCTTGGGCTTTTATTCGTTTTGCCATCCCTCAGTGGCTGTATTTTGCTAGCACGATTTTCTAACTTCCAAGCAGAACAGAGGTGTTACTACATTCCAAGGTTTCCAGGAAGTTTCTGTAGTTAACCCATTACTGAGTGTACAGCTAAGGACAAGATGACTCTTCTAGCACTTACTGCAGTACATTTCCTTTTTCCCCAGTGACATTTCTATTCTTCATGTCTGACAGTTCATTGTCTTTGTTTGTTTCTAAGCCCACAGAGGATTCCACAATGTGATTTTATGCACACAACAATATGGATAAAACTTGCAGTGCACAGGGATGAAGTAGTACTGCCTGGCTCCTGTGAATGCCAGAATTCTTCCACGTGGCCAACATAAAAGTAATTGCACTCACTTCATAATTACCTTGATCTGTTACTGTTATGGAGGCAAATTAATTTTCCATATCCAGTGGCACAAGATTACCCTGCTTGCACTGAGGCTTAATGCTGCTTATTTGTGTAGGGATGCTGTCACAGATATTTCACTAGTGCATCAATCTGCTGTGTTTAAGAACAATACACAGGCAGTTTTTCATAGTGCAGCCATGCCCTTATCAAATTACTAAGTGGAAGCAAATTACTCTTATTTATCATCCAGTAATATTTATGCATTATATTACTTTCCTCTTTCTTTCATCAGTTATATTTTAGACCTCTGTGTCTCTCCGTTATTTACCAGTCTGTTTTACTTGTCAAAACAAGGGACTACACTTTGCTGCTGCTTCTTCCAGCCAATCCCATCCCCCTTAACCCCAAAACCCCAAAACTTGTGTACTTTGCCATTTCCTGTAAGCTACAGTATTTGTACAGCAAGCTCACCATATTTGGTACAACATGGCATGAGTGCAAGTGTGATCAGATGCTGTAAGACAGAGACAGCTTCATTTGCTATTTCTTGCTCATCAGTTACAAATGGAAACTATTTTGAAGTTCTTTACTGAGACAATTGAAAGTAGTTGCTTTACAATATACCATCAGAAAAAGAGGCCAAATCTGAGCAAGCACCTAGAGAATAATTACTAAGTAAGGGGAAGTACAACAAAATTATGCTTTTAGAATTCTAAGGGATAATTTCAGTTGCCTTAATGAATAGAATTCTAATTAATTTATTAGAATACAGCCACTACACAGGAGTGACCCACAAGGGTTTGTACTCCCTGGGACCAAAGTTTCATACCAGCAAAAACTTCTTATAAAACATCCAGCAAAGCCTGTGCAGCCTATGAACTATTGTATATGTAAAAGCAGCAGCAACAAATAGCAAAAAATAAAGCAGCAACAAAATCTGAACTGTAAGTATTCCTTCTGTGTTCTTACACAGAAGAACAACACTCATCTACCAAACAGCTTCTCCCCCAACACAGAGAACTCTTAAAAACAAACAAACAAACAAACAAACAAAAAAACAGACTACTGAAGGCAAGGCAAGGAAACCCACCTCTCTTATCTGCAGGGTTGCACTGTGAGGTAAATGCAACCTTCCCTAGCCTAGAATGTCTGTTTTAAAAGCTCAATCTCTGGGAAGCAAGGGATTATGAAAGAAAATTAGTGTTCATTTACAGTAAAATGAAACACTTGTGGCTCTCCTATTTGCACACAAATGCTGAAGAACATGAACTTGGAATGAACCTCAGAGGAAGCAAGAACAACCACCAAAAAAAGACAAGTGTGTACTTATTTTTGTTACATGAAGAAGGTCAGAGGGCCTGTTTTTTTTTTTCCCCAAAGCTTGTTTGGGACTAGATGTACTATCATGCTTGGCCAAAATTTTCAAAGCTAGATGTGAGACCTACCAGGCAAATTAGTGTTGTGCTTGCTCTGCACAGACCAGAATTCGTATTTTCTTGCACAGTTGCGTTTACTATCCAAAATGCAACAATTTGCCTAGGGAAACTTCATCTGTTGCTTTGTTTGCTCCAAATCTCAGCAGGTATGTGATTACTGGCTCCGTCTGCTCTGCTCCTCACTATTACACCTCTTCTGTCATAAACCAAGAACCTCTACTTGGTTTCAGCACAATCAGAAAAAGATGGCTAAACTCAAACACTCCCATTTCTAACTTGATTAACCCCATCGACTGGCAGCCTTATAAATGACTTAGAGCTACAGGCCAACTGCTATGATTTTACATTCCTCACCCAGAATAACTACATCAAGTGGAAAGGTCATGACATTGCCCTTTCTTTGTGAGGAAGCTCTTACAGTAAGCGCTGATTCTCATCTAGATGCATCTCCCTGGGCAGGGAAAGCTTGGCCTCCTGCTCTTTACTACCCTGAGAAGCTGGCCAGGGAAGAGGAGGAAAGTGAGCAATAATTTTTTGACAGAGGCCAAAAGGGAGCAGAAGAGATGCTAAGCATTAGATGGGATTTTAGTGATGAAGCATTTCCTGGGACATACAAAGCACAGCTTGAGAGCTGTGATTAAAGGAATGGCATCAGCTACTATTGACAAATGTCTTTTTTTGAATACTGCTCTCACCGTTCATCATGTTTGTATGCAGTTTCATCACTACCTGTATCGTTCAGTGAATAATAAAGCTGCTATTAAACACCTTTTGCAATAGCTGAATCTAATCTCTGTGTAATTAAAACATTTGGCACATAAAACATTTGAATGAAAATATTCAAAATATTTTCAAAATGATTTAATTAAAATGAAATAAACCAATACAGTTTTTCAGCATAAAGGCAAACAAAGAATGCACAACCATTAAAGATAGTTAGTACATTGCTTTGTTAGAATACACAGAGAATATGTACAAATACAAATGCATTGCAAACACTGTTTGCAAATAGCTGCTGACATCCAACACAGCAGAAAACACAAGACATCTATGCAATTTTCACCACTTATACTTGTTCCAAACCTGGGGCATGCCAGAATATACATTTTTATTGCACTACTTGGAAGTAAAACGCTTGCAAAACTTTTGACGTTACTGAATTTCATTAACAAGCAAAATACAGAAAAACTGCAGAGAACTAAGTGTGATTAAATATGTCAGGGAAAAACAGGCAGAGACAGAAGCTCTCATTAGCAAGTCTTTGGGTAAAACAGAAAGAAGAATGAAGAGAAACACCCACCCTCTTGGCATTGTTTCCTCATACTCCTTTTCTTCAGTAGAGGGCTGCCCTATGCAGGGTGACAGCAGAATATCACACCTTCCACCATTATTTCATAGACGTAGGAAATACCTTCATCTAGCTGAAACTGCAGTTACACACAAAAAGAGCCCGAGTTTCCCTTTATAAGTAAAGAGACTGAGCCAGCACTTTCCTTCCCTCATACACAACCTCATCAACCCATTTTAATTTACTGCCACCTCAAAGCCATCAGCAGACAGATATAATCATTTTTCTTGTTCCTTTCACTTAAGCTTCAAAGTCTCTATCATGCAGATAAAATAAATATGGAAAACTGTATTAGAATGCTCCCAGCCAGTTACCTGGTGTCCACGGTAAACATCAAGATGCCAGCATAACAGAGGCTGATGGAATTTCTATGCCCTGTATAATGCACAGTAGCATATAATGCACATGATAGAAGTGCGCCATGGTGAACTTCGATCTATAGCCATATATAGCTATAGGTTTTACAGGGCAAGAAAATAGCTCGTAGCCTACAAAGTTAAGCCCAGTAAGTTATGTATGTAAGTTAATATGCTCAAGCATTAAAGATCCTTTTCCCAAACCCTCCAGCAACTGAAAGCACTGCTACTACAACACAGATGACTCTTACAGTTTGAAACAGAGATTATATCATTATCAAGCAAGTTTTGACTTAAAAAAGACTCTGAAAGAACAACTACCAATTTTTCCCAGCTATAATCAAATACTGTAATTAAGAAAATATCAATTACTTCACAGTATGAATACACAATGTGGGGAAAGTATTTTCCACATTTTATAACAAGAGAATTGCAACATGAAAGACTACAAATTCCCCCAAAGCACACAGTATTTCAGTAGAAGAGCTAGAAGATACATCCAGCTATCTCGTACTTCAACGCATTTTAAATACAGAGGTCATCCATGTTTCCTGACTTTTTCATGATCTATGTAGATAGTACATAGGAAAGTAAAATCAATTATGGTCTAATACTAGTTGCACACAACAGTATTTTCTTTTCAGTTAAATGTGATTGGATTTGGATAAATTCAGGTGAAGATTCATGCCTTTTGAATGATTTATTTTCACCACTGTTTTTAATGGCTCAGCAACCTCACTTTTGCCTAAGAGTTAGTTTACTCAAGCTGCTGAGTAAATAGATTTCTCAAGAATCCTGATTTCCACCCCTCCCCCCCCCAAAAAAAAAGTTTGGTTGTTGCTTTCCTTATTTGACACATCACAATAGATTTGTTTACATCCTGTCTGGATTTCCTCTATTTGGGAAGGGAAGAACATTTACAAAGACTGGAGAAGGAAGAAAACCTTTAGTAGTCTTACTGGTCACTTCTGTATACCTACGTTGTAGGATCAAACTAATAATATTTGTTGCTTTTCCACTATGGGGAAGGGGGGGAGGAGGAGGACAGAATATAGCCTACTAGAAGAAGCCATAGAGGGATGAGTATACACAAGCTCATATGTTCTTCAGCACACTGCATAACCAAATGAGTCACATTTCTTCGAATCAATTTCAACTGCATGGTAATAACCTTTTAAAAATATCTTTTAAGGCACATCACAACATGATTAAGGAAACTTACTCTAACTCTTCATTCGATTGGCCTCATCTGCTGAGTTACAATGGGACATACAAGTACCTCTACTTAGAAGCCAATGTCTCCTACGTGGACTTCTACCATCATCAGCCTTCAGTGGCAGCTGTTTTCATTGCCTCTTACCTCCTCATCTTCCTGCTCTGTATGGTTGGCAATGGAGTAGTCTGCTATACTGTTCTGAGGAGCAAGCATATGCGAACGGTCACAAATCTTTTCATCTTAAACCTGGCTGTCAGCGATTTACTAGTGGGAATCTTCTGCATGCCCACCACCCTCCTGGACAACATCATTGCAGGTATGCTGGTTCACACTGCACAGCAAAAAGAGCTTGATGGGGATTCACCTGTATTTCTGAGTGCTGGCCTCCCTGGGGAATGTGAGAATTGGTTGCACATGACAGTGACCCACATATACTACTCTTAATCTCTATCACTGGCATACAGAATCCAAACTCCAGTGAGAAAGATGAGGGCAAATTCAGATCCCTCCTCTTGCATGTCAGGCAGAAGAGGTTCAGGTTCACTTTACAATGCATAAGGTGACAGCGCACAAAGTCACCTAATAAAGCACAGGGTCAATAGTCCTGTTTACATACGGCTGTTTCTGAGGGAGTTCTGTAGGCATTTCAAGTCAGTGGAAGTAACAGGTGAGGAAGACAAGCCTCTAAACTACCTTCTTACTAGTGCTGTCCTTGCTGACTTCCACATCCTGCATCTTTAACAAGGGATTATTCCTGTACTATGTTATATGTTGAGGAAGATTAAGTGGGTACTTAGAGCAACATGTAGAGAGCAAACATGTGTAGTGGTCAATACCCTTTTCTTGTCTGCTGGTCTCACTTCCATGCTATGTAAAAACAAATGCTTGCTCTGCTGCTTTTTGGAACATCAGAAATTCACCTAGGCAACTGGCACTGCATTTATTTACATAACCTGTGCCTTCCTGACCCCGACAGTGGCCTGCCAGAGCAAAAAAGAAAGTATTTGTTCTGGGACAGAAATTTCCTCTCATGCATAGTGCTGCAATGAGATGGTAGAAATTTCAATTGCCCGTTTCCTTCCAGGATGGCCATTTGGGAGCATGGTTTGCAAGATGAGTGGGATGGTCCAAGGAATCTCCGTCTCTGCCTCCATATTCACTCTGGTTGCAATTGCTGTAGACAGGTAAGATGATGTAGAGATGATAAACTATCACTTTCATCTCCCTCATGCCACCTGACCACACCAAGGCAGACGAATTCACATAACACTGCAACATATTAGATGGATATAGTTCAATAAGGCTGCCCCCTTAAAACACAGTCAGCTCAGAAGTGCATCCACGGTAATTGCTCTTCCATCAGTATCTCTTAAAAATCACACAGCTAAGCTGTACCTGACTGCGTAGAGTTTGTTCATTCCCTAGCTAAGCTAGATAGCAGAATCAGTGGTACCTGCCATAGTCAACTGAAGCAGCAGAAGGTTGATACAGACACAGATGATAATCAAGAGATTTCTTACACTAACTTTCTTCTAGATTGTTTTCCTCAACACAGTTCTTAAATGGAGCAATTACATACATCAGTGGAGTTGCATGCAGGCTGAGACAATCTGTACCTTCAAGAAATACATAGTTTTAACAACATACAATTTTAACAGTACACAATTTTATACCTGTGTGTATGTTTATGTTTACCTCTCTAAGCATTCTCTAAATAGCTTCTCCACATACATTCCTGGATACCTCTGCTGCAGGTTTCGATGCATCGTTTATCCATTTAAGCAGAAGTTGACCACTTCAACTGCTGTCATCATTATAACAGTCATCTGGATTCTGGCCATTGCAATCATGTGCCCTTCAGCAGTTATGTTGCAGGTACAAGAAGAGAAGCATATAAGAGTAATCCTTGGCTATGGCAATGAAACCCGCCCTGTATATTGGTGCCGAGAGAACTGGCCTGATCCAGGAATGAGAAAGATCTACACAACAGTTCTGTTTGCCAACATCTATCTTGCCCCCTTGTCACTCATTGTTATTATGTATGCTAGGATAGGCATTGCTCTCTTCAATACAGCAATGCCTACAGTGGGAAAGCACAGCCAGGAGCAGCGACACACTGTGTCTAAGAAGAAACAAAAAGTCATCAAAATGCTCATTATTGTGGCTTTGCTTTTCACTCTGTCCTGGCTTCCACTGTGGACTCTGATGATGCTCTCAGACTACGCCAACCTGTCAGATATCCAGCTGCAGATCATCAACATTTATATCTATCCTTTTGCCCACTGGCTGGCCTTTTTCAACAGCAGCGTCAACCCCATCATCTATGGTTTCTTTAATGAAAACTTTCGCAGAGGATTTCAGGCAGCCTTTAAACTTCAACTCTGCTCTAAGGACATCATTCACAGGGAGGTCTACTCCCATCGAGGCCAAAGCAACGCCATTTTGCCAGCTGCCAATTACCAAACGCCCCAGGATCAGGCTTGTCAAGATGTCAAGGCAGAGAGAAAACCAATTAGGAAAGGGAATTGGATGAATAACCAGCAGGATTTGATGATGGAGGATCTTGAAGAGCCTTACAACAACAGGATGAAGTGAAACATGTTACAAACTCTCTAAAAGACTCATGTCCAACAGAATTTCTTTACTGGGTTGTGGAATTCAAGCTCTGTAAGGTATTTCTATTTCTAAGAAAAGAAATAATGTCAAGATGTTTTTGTTTAGGAAATGATATGCAACTTGCATAATATTTAAGTGTTTGACACAAGGAAGAAGCAAAACTCATCCTTCTCTATCACCAGCTTAAACCAGGGACAAACTCCCTGCGGTCAGTGATGACTCATTGCTCTTGCACTGGACTAGAGCAAAGTTCTGATTAAAATGAGATTACCTTCCCTTTTTTGTGAGTTAAGAGAAAAAGAGGACTGCAATTATATGCCCTGATACAACGATACCTGACACTGATGGAGAGAACACGCATTTGCTTATCTAAATTTCTCAGAGTGGCTGAAACAGGGCTGTGTGTACAATATTTATGGTAACAATTCAGCATGTAAGGCTGGCTGTTACTAACACCTACCAACTTCTTCTGATACCAGGCAACAAAACTAACACAGCTGTCTGTAGTGGCCATCTGGACTACTACACCAGGTAGAAAAGGGACCCATGAAACTCACCAGGGCCCTCTGTGCACATGTCCCCTCCAGGGGCGTTTGACTGCCAGGACTCAGGGCAGCTCTGAGCCACGATGCTGAAGGCATCCTTTTCCACTGGTTATTCCAGAGAGAAGGTCCCAGACAGCACTACCAGGATGTCACAGCACATACTGCGAGCTGCTTTTACAATGATGCTCCAGTGATGGGCCCTTACTGCCTCACAATCCTTCCCTGGGGCTAGTCATAGGTCTCATGGCACAGGCACTAAGCCTGATTTGTAGGTCAACCTCCTTGCCTGAGCTCAGACCTGACTCATCACCATAAACTTGTCTGATGGTCTGGACCCTCAGCTAAACCTGGCTTCACACCCCACCCTATTCCCTTGCTGGTGCAGCAGGGTGGGTCCAGGTTGGTGGGGAGCTTGACCTGCAACACCCCTCATCTCATGGGGAGTAGCCAGCCCTTGCAGCATTCTAAGGGAATCATCTGGTCTGGATATTTTAGTTTTCTGTTGCATTAAGAGATAAATGCATCTACAGACCAACATGTCTGCAAATGAGATTTTACGTAAAGTCCTCTACTAAAAGCCTGACTAATCCAATAAACTCATTTCATGATTAACGTACTGCATTTCTCTGCTCAGCAGTGGGTTCTTGGTACTTCGCTTTTGGGTGCTTCATGTGAAGCATAAGCTTGTTTCTGGAACTTATCAGTCTGTTACTCTCTTAAATACTGGAAATACAGTCTGAACAACTGAACTTAACTCACCAGTTTGTAGATCTCCATGTACTTGTATTTGTGCCTGGTAATCTTGAATGCCAATCACTTCCTATCAAATGACAGAAGCAAGCATTGTTAGTCACATTCTCTTTATTCCCATTTCTGATTGTTCCTCTCTTGTTAATTCTGTGGTATCAGTTGTTCTTGGAGTTCAAACAATGAAGTGCAAATTTCAGAAATAAAGGATAAAAAAAAATGGCTTACGATAACAACTTGGGTGTGGTTTTTTTGTTTCTTGGATGGTTTCTTTTTTGGTGTCTAGATCACCTAAAATGACTTTAACTTAATAGCAGCAAGCGATAACACCTTTAGGACCCATTCTGCACTTATAAAGAGTACAAGCATCTCAGAGGCTCCCAAATTTAATGAGGCACACAATTTAGCACAAAGATCAGTCTTCATAGATCTGCTACAAGATTAGAGCATCACCATGCCTTGTGCCGTGAGAGTCTCTGGAAACCAGTTACCGGGTAGGGTCATTCCTTGGTGATTAGGAGGCATCCTTGCTCAACAAACTGCAGTCTTTCTGCAGGTAAACTAGAGTACCTTTCACATTTACAGAGCCAAGGAAGACAGAAAACTTTTCAAGCTGTATTGCCCCAAACTTTGTACCTTTATGAGCTACCAGGAACAAAAGGAGAACATTCACAGAATAACAGAGTGGGGAAAACTGCAGTAACAACTGATTCTGCAGGCTTGTGGGTTGCTTTGTCCGTTTGTTGTTGTTGTTGTTTGTTTGTCTTTAAATAAGCATTGTATATAGACTTGGATTTTTAAAGATCTAATCAAATAAGGATGACTGGTCCTGCTGTGCTCTGTTGAAAACTCCATCACAAAGAGTTTTTGGATCCTTAGGTATCCCACAGCTCCTGCATCTCTTTCATCCCTTGAAGTGAGTGACATTAGATGCTTTTCCCCCTCCACAAAAACAGACACAAACGTGCTGAATGTCTTTCATAGAGGGGAATGTTTCAAAAGCTAAGATCTTTTTTTGATTAAGACCTGTGAAAATCTTGCCGTTTTGGGGGGCAGAGACATAGAATAAGAGGCAGAAAGCTGAGATAAGTCTAAATAAATGCATAGATGCTACATTAGATTCCAATGTCCAGCCCAGGTGGGTGAAAGCAGGAACAGTGTGGTGAACCTCAGTTTGCCAAAATGAGATAAGTCAGTGCTTTTAAACCTGATGGATTACAGCTCTCCTATTGGTAGTGACTCACTTCTGTTGGGATATCAGCTGCAAAATGAAGACAGAGTGAAGAATAAACAGCAAGAAATAATGCAGAAGATAGCGCAGGTAACCAAGCACCAAGAGACTGGCATTAAACATAAAGGAAGGAATCGTTTATGGGAGAAACGTTTTTGGAGAGGGAAGATATTCAGCATATGTTAATATCTACAAAAGCCAAAACAGCTTGAAAATATGAAAGAGGCACAACAGGTGAAGCTGAAAGCATCAAGAAAACTGAAGTAATGACAAGTATATAATAGGGCCTCTCATTGTGGCCTCCCTCATAAATGCAATGAAATAGCTGTTTGGATACAAAAAAGCAGAAAAGCCAGGAAAGGCTTCAAAAAGAGTGTAGGCAAATGGGGAGATGAAAGCAGCTAGACAACAAGTGGATTTTTCAACGCTCTATGCAAGTGAAAATGTTTTTAAAGAAAATAGATCCTGCCTAAGTCTTTTTCAGTTTCCCATTCAAGTATGAAAGTATAAGCAGTGTTGATGAATCTCAAGAACTCAGGATTCAAATCAGTCCATCTGTAGCATTTCTATTCTTCTCCATATATCTCTGAGAATCATTTATTTTCTGTTACAGCTCCTCAGCATTCACATAAAGAACTGGTAGATTAACTGCTACCTTTGATTAGTAAAAACTAAGTAAGGCCAAACCATACTTGCTAGTTCAAACCTAATTGATTCTTCATAATCCACCAACTCAGAAAATAACACTACTTTCTAATTTCACAGATCAGAGGGCACAGTTTGTTGTTGTAGAATAGATCACATCTAAAGTACTCAATTCCATCAAGAATATTGAGGATTCCCTGTCACATAGCAAACCCTACCTTAAAAAAAAAAAAAAAATTGTTCAAGTCAAATTGTTTGCACCTCTTAAACAGACTGCTCTACAGTTGCCAGATGGAACAGGGAGCTCACCAGAGGAGAAAAGCAAGCATGTTATGACTCCTCCACATGGCTTATTCCCAAATTGTTTTTCTACAATAGCGTTCTTCCAGATTTTCAAATAGGGACTGCTGTGGTCAAGACCTTTAAAAAGCTTAAAGACCTGCCTTTTCTGAGGGTTGAGGAAAGCCTCCAGAAAAGTAATATTGATCTTATCTAGTAGACAATGCTTACAGGTATTCAGAACCCAGCATCTGCTACCAATCATTTCCGGCTATTAGGTTAATAAGAAATCACATCTTCAACCACGTACACTAGACTAGGAGATGCTACACAGAAATAATTCTCTATCTTCCCTTTAGTATCACACAGGGGTATGTTTTTTTCCCCACAGAGGAAATAATGAATACTTCATCTCCCTGGGCACATGCTTCCAAAGCCCTCAGCACCCTGGCTCCACAGCTCAACCAAAGATTCAGATTGCCTTTTTTTTTTTTTTTTT
>PPHD01015093.1:0-16308 GCA_002909625.1 Bambusicola thoracicus | reverse complement strand
GGTGTTCTCTGCTAATTTTACTTTTTCCAAGTAAAGCAATTCCTTCAAAACACAACCCCTGCAATGGCAGATACTTCCCAAAGAGGAGCTGCTCTGCAAAGATGCTGAGCACAGACAGCCCCAGACAGCTGTTCCTCATTTCCTGCTGCTTCCTTTAATGTGAGAGAAGTCGGCTGTGCAGTGCCAAGCACTTTCTGGATTCAACTCCCAACTCAAGAGCTCCACGTCAGGCGTAGGCTGGGGGTATCTCCACAACAGGAGGCGTTTTGCCCCAAGGAGTCATTCCCTGAGCTGCCTTGGCCAGGAGTTGGGGGGCTGTGGGGTCGGTTCTGGACCACTGCAGGCCATACCACCCCATGCTGGGACAGCACCGGGAAAACCACTGTGGCCTCTCCAGATTGAGGACTTCAATGGGCTCAGTACAGCACAGAGTGCTCGTGGAACACGTCTGGGCAGGGCAGTGCAGAGGGCTGCTGTTTCTGTAGGGAGAAGGACCTTAAAGTATCCCTGTGCAAAGCAACTCGGAGGGACATCATTAGTAGGCGTGGTGGTGATGGGTTGGTGGTTAGACTGGATGGTCTTAGAGGTCTTTTCCAGCCGTAATGGTTCTGTCATTCTATGACAGGACACTGCAGTGGTATTGAGCCTGTTTTGCTAAGGAGTGTTATGGATAAATGCCTTCTCTATCGATTTCTGGTGGAGCACTGGGGGGTCACCTCACCTCTGGCTCAGCGTCTCCTGCTGGGCTGTCTCCTCTGCAGCGTTAACACTTCCCAGAAGCTGTGCTCTGCTCTCCAGCAAGCTGCTAGGACACAGATGGGGGATGTGGCACCACGAACTGCAAAGGATGCTGTTAATTCCTGCTACCAGAGGTACTGGGCCTCCCTGCTCTGGGTCAACCTAGAAGAGCCACTGTGGAGGTGGTGGGAGCTCTTGGATGGTGCAGTGGGAATCGTCACCTGATCAGCACTGCGCTCTCCCCCAGGTTATGTATGGCCTTTCAGCTTCCCTGACTTCACTCTTCTCCCGTTCTGCCTGATTTCCAGGAATGCAAACCTGTGACAGCATTGGGCAGCACCAAGAGTAGCCAAGGAGCCCCAGTTTCCAACATGAAACAGCCTGAAGGAGAAGGACGGTGTCCTTCAATCATTTCCTGTTTGTTTTGGATGCAGCTCTTGTTCTCTTTGCATGTTGTTTTGCTGATCACTTTTGTAGGGTCCCAGTGCTTTGTGTGCTCGCGGTAAATCCCCTGCATGACTCATACCTTCCATTGGCTGCTGAGAGCCTCGGGCCCACTCACGGCTCCAGCATTTGCTTGTGAACAACGGAGGCGAAGCTGCAGCAGATGGGGAGTGCGGGGAGTGCCGGGGCACCGCATGCACAGAAGTGTTTGTTTGTGGCCTTTCCTTGGCTGCGCGTCAGATCAGATGAAGGACCTTCCTCCTCTTCTCCAAGATGAATGGCCCTGGCGGCAACCCAGGCTGACAACACCTTTGGGTGCTCCAGCTTGCTGCTCTGTAGCCTCGTGCAGCACAGACCCGTGGTGCCGGCCCCGGCTTGTTCCTTATGCTGAGGGCAGGTGCTGTTTGCATGAGGCTGTTACCAGCCGTGCCGGGGGCAATCGCATCAGTCCTGACAGCCCGAGTCCCACGTGAGGTTGGGATCCGATTCTCCTTTTTTCGTCTGCCTTTGTAGTCATAAAGAACAAAGAACAAAAGAAAAGAACAAGGCCCTCCCTTGCCCTGCTGGTCACTCTTTCCTTGACGCACCCCAGGATGCCATTGGCTTTCTTGGCCACAAAGGCACCCTGCTGGCCACCAGGACACCCACGTCCTTCTCTGCAGGGCTCCTTTCGAGCAGATCACCCCCTAACCTATATTGATGCGTGTGGTTATTCCTCTGTTTCAGGCCGGATAGTAGGAAAAGCTTCTCAGAAGAGCAGTGAGGCACTGGCACAGCTGCCCAGGGAGCTGAGGGAGTCGCTGTGCCCCGGGGTGGCCAAGAACTGTGCAGATGTGGCACTGAGTGACGTGGTTTAGTGGCAGTATTGGTGAGAGGTGGATGGTCGGACCGGATGATCTTAGAGGTCTTTTCCAACCTTGGTGACTCTATGATTCCCCCCAGCTGCAGGACCCTTTGCTTGCTCGCATGGGACCCCATCAGACCGGTGAGTCGGGCAGAGAGGAGCCTGTCCTGCTCTTGTTGAATGGCTGCACAGCCTTTAGGTGGGTCAGCTCAGCTATTTTGGACCACCAGCAAACGTGCTGAGGGTGTTCTGCAACCCCTTCCATGTGCCCCTGCATGCTAGGGGTGACCCAAGGAAGTCCCCTTTCAATCACCTTAAGGAAGAAATAGCTGCAATGAGCTGTTGCTGGCACTGGAAAGACATGGTGTTCCCAGTGGGCTTGCTTTCCCCTCAGTCCTCGGCTATATGGTTTCATTTTGGTAGGACAGATGCTCAGACCTTGGTTTTCCTGGAAGCTGCCTGCTTTCTGGAAGCTGCCTTTATGTGGCTCACAGGACTGTGCTCTATTGCTTGAGCACTGAACACAGCTCACAGCTGGGCACTGCCCACACTGGATATCCTCTTGCTGTTGCCATGAACTAAAGCAAAACTAAAACCAGTGAAGGCAATCAAACTTGGATAGGGAATTTCCATCGTAACTAAAATCATCCCGAGACCCTTAACCGTCAGATCGGGCCGAAGCCTGTTGTTTGTCACTGCTTCCCATAGAAATACCTCCTGGGCTCCAGCAGCTCCTGGAGCCTCTCCTTGGTTTTACCCACTGCTGAGGGCGATACCCGTGCAGCAGAAGCAGCCTCGGGCAGTGCCCTTTCCTGGAATCAAAGTTTCCCTTCAGGCTGAGAGGACAGGAGCCTGGCACACAGCGCGCCTTCTGCTCTGCCTGCATCAGATTAACTCCGGGCTGAATTGAATGCACGTACTACACTCAAAATACGCTTGTCCATGACAGTATCAACAAGGGCTGATTTGGGAGGCGGGACTTTCTCACCCAAAGTTTTTATAATTCTTTTTATGGCAACTTTGGGGGGTTTTACTCTGTTGTGGAATAAAATCCTTAATCATTTCAATGACTGGAATTTCCCCCAGCGGGGGAGCCCCAGGATTCCACAGTCCTGAGAAATCTCGGATGGGCTTTTTAAGAAGCAGAGCCGCGCTGTCTCAGCTGTAGTCTTATCTTGAGTTTTCAGCTGTGCGAGCTGGCAGGGCAAAAAACATTTCCTATTCATCTGGGATTTGGTACGAAAGAGAAAGCAAAGGTGCAGGATGTGAGCGCAGTGCTGGCATGTCCACGCCGGACTTGGGGCTGGGAAGCCCCCGGCCACCCCTGGTGCTTGCAGACCCCAATGGCTGACAGCCTGCCCTCCACCAAAGCTTGTGTGGACAGGCAGATGGTGGGCAGAGTGCCCTGGAGCAAACAGTACCTGGGGAGGAACTGCCTTTCTGTTGCAGCTTTGGCTGCTCCCGTCTCCCAGGAGGCAGCCTGGCTTGTCAGATTAGCTGATGGATTGTGAGAACAATTAGCAAACACCACCCTTTTTGGCCCAACCACCGGTGCTGCTGCTGAAAAGGAAGGGCTGCTTTTGCCTTCAGAGAGAATAACGTGAGCTTTCCATGTACTGGAGCTGCGGGTTGGGGTTGGAGAGAGCTCTGCAAGCCTATGGGCAGTGGGTGACAGCCAGGTGGAGCAGCCAGCACTGCTCCTTGAGCCCTTGCCTGGAGCCTGAAAACTGCCCGAAGGCGATGTCACCTCAGTGGGGAATTCCAGCAGCTGTCCCATCCCACAGCACAAGCACTATTCCTTGCCTGCCTGGCTCTTCCTCCGCCTCCTGCCTGTCGTCACACGACTGTGGAGCTACATAGAAGCCGGAGTCCTGTCAGGGCTTCACACTCCTGGAATGAGCTGCTGCAGCTGCGGTGCTCCGGTGGATGCTGTAGGCGGCCAGGAGTGAAAGTGACCACCCATCGTCCTCCGTGCAGCCCTCCTGCTGCCCACCACGGGAACATGAGGGGTGCTTCTCTCCAGATCCTGTTTGCACTGAGGGTCTTGTGCCTGGCAGCTGTGGCTGGAGGTGAGAGCTCTGGGTCCAAGCCTTGGGCTCCCCACGAGAGCTGGGAGGGGTCTGTGGCTTCACAGAGGGGTCTGTGGTATGATGGAGGGATCTGTGGCTTCATAAAGGGGTTTATGGTTTCACACAGGGGTCCGTGGTTTCACAGAGGGATCTGTGGCTCCACGTGAGGGATTATGACTTTATGCAAGGGACTGGGGAATTGGATGTTAGTGTGTGGGGCCGGGGGGATTGTACACAGCAGGGAAGTCAGCTGTGGATCAGGTTACAGGCATGAAGGGACCTCACGCCTTCCTTGGCCTGGGAAATCCTGCGGCAGGAACGGGCTGGGGAGGAAGCTGTCGGGGAGCGAACAGCCTGGCTGCAAGGAAGCCGTGCGGCCCTGCTGATGGCTTTTGTCATTTCTGAGGGCGGCTGGGGGAGCGTCAGGGGCTTTCTGATGGTCTACAGTGGAGAGCAGTGCAGAGCCCCAGGGACGTGCCTTTGGGGCAGCATCCTGCCTGAGGATGGCAGTCTGCCAGTCCGTCCGTCTGTCCGCACTGGCCTTTGGGATGCTCACATCTGCGTGGCCACGCTTGCACAGGTTGGAAGCTCTCCTGTTGGCCGTGTGAAGATCTCAGCATGCAGGGGGGTGTTGGAGGACTGAGGGGAGGTGGGCACAGTGTTTCCTGGGTTGGTCTCAGTGTAAGCTGTCTACGTGCAGAGCGGTGGTTGCTGTACAAACAAATCAGGGCGGATTGCCGGGAGGCTTCTTGTCAGTGCCAGCAAAACTAGACTTTGTCCAGGTCAAAGGGATGAACGCAGAAAGGGGCAGAGCCCTTATTGAGGTGTGTGCCCTGCTGCCACCAGACGGGAGGAACAAGGGCAGCCAGGAGAGCAGCTGGGCATGGAGCTCCGTCCTCTCCTCACCTCTTCAGGCAGGTTCTCCAGGGCTGCCCCAGGTCAGAAGTGGAAAACCATCAGAAAATCAGTCCAAGTGGGGATGGATCGGGCCCTCGTGCATCGTTGGTCAGGCAGTGGCACAGCTGCCCAGGGAGGTGGGGGAGTCCCCGTCACTGGAGGTGTCCCAGAGCCGTGGGCATGTGGCACTGAGGGACGTGGGCAGTGGGCACGGTGGGGGTGGGATCGGACATAGGGAGCTGAGAGGTCTTTTCCAACCTTCATGATTCATTAAATGGGGTTCTGAAAGCAGAAAGCAGCAGCAGTGTGTGCCATGGGCAGTGAGACTGAATGGGGAATTCGGTCATACCCGTGAGCTCAGGGAGCAGGCGTTCTTGACCTTAAGGTGCCACAGAAGATGTTACAGGCCGAACAAAGGGCTTTGCTTTAGCGCTGCAGAGGTTGAAATGTGCTTCTGCAGAAGGGCAGCAGGAGTGTTTGCTCGTGATTTCTTTGCAACCAGAAGAGCTGGGGCCGTTGCTGGAGCAGTGCTGCTCCTCACACCTGGTGCTTGAGTCGTTCCCAACTGAACTTCACCGAATTCACCAGATCCATCGGGAATCAACAGACGACATTTTGTAGATTCTATGTGGGCTGAGCCAGACTGCAGCTCCTCTCTTTGCATGGCACTGGGACAAATCAGGATCTATGTTTTTAAGCCTGGTTCCCCCCATGAGAGCAGAAACATCTCACTGCGTTGTGCAATGTCCACTCGCTTGGCAGGCGCCTCTTCTTGGCATGGCTGCGTTCTCCCCAGCGGTGGGACTGCCTTCACCCCTATGTCAGACAAGGGGAGGATGTTTTTACACTTGGCCAAAGGAAAACTCTATTTTCCCGTGGAAATAGAAAGCAGATGTTCGGTGAAAGTGCTGTAGCTTTGAAGCCGGGCTGCTGGGATGGTATCCCCACACAGATAAAGGCTGCGGGAGCAACGCGGCTTTGTCAAAGCCCGCTTTCTCTGCAGCTTTGCTTTACAGCAGCGTTCAGAGCTGCAGGATGCTTGCTAGGAGGGGAAGCCCCGCAGAGGAAAGAGATGTGAGTAATACAGATAAGAACGGGACAATTGCCCTGCACTCTGACCTGCACTGAGAGCCTCATGTGATAGAGCAGGTCGCTGGGGGGTGGAGAAATGCATCTTCTGGGCACCAGATGTGCTCCTGTCCCTTCACTAAAGGGGAAAGGTGCCATTGGCTCCCAACCCTGGGCGGGCTGCAGTGGTGTTCCAAGAGCCTCACAGTTTGGGCAGTGCTTTTTTTCTGTTTTTTTTTTTTTTTTTTTTCTCTGTAGGTATCATACGACCGAACAGCCATGGCTTTTATGGGATAGATATGTCTCATTTTATCAGCGGTTGGAAGCTTCCATGGCAAGCTTCAGACTCCTTTTCCCTAGAGAGGGAGAAAGAATAATCAAAGCCAATGTTTACTGCGCCTAATAAAAAGCCAGT
This sequence comes from Bambusicola thoracicus, assembly GCA_002909625.1. Taxonomy (NCBI): domain Eukaryota; kingdom Metazoa; phylum Chordata; class Aves; order Galliformes; family Phasianidae; genus Bambusicola; species Bambusicola thoracicus. Next base: position 9,833 of record PPHD01015093.1, on the reverse strand, counting down.
GTTTAATACGTTGAATGTTTTATTTCAGGGCAACCCAAAGCACCTGTGAAGTGTTCAAAACGGTGCATCTCTTTCCACCCTGCCATAGATGGGAGGCTGATAAAGAGCTACCGCGAGACCGAACCCCAGTGCAGCAAGAAAGCCATCATGTAAGCAGCCTCTGTCTGGGAGCCTCGATGTGTTCCCTCCCCAGCTGAGTAAATATAAACACTGCCATCAGATATCCTTGTTTGAGAGCAAGGAGCTGCTGGAAACAGAGCCAGTGGTGGCTGTGATTTAAAGCCCCTCACCTCTGAGTCATGTTCAGCTTTTGCTGATCCACGTGGGATCTGAGGCACCTGCCCTTCCCAGAGACAAACCATCCGTCCAGCCTGATGGAAGGGGCTTAAGAGAGTCAGCATTGCTCAGCATTCCTGCCCCAATGCTTTCTGCACCACCCTGTAAGGTGCTGTTATCCTTACCTGGTAAGTGATCTCCCTCTATGTTCATTTCAGATTTATTACTAAGAAGAACAGAGAAATTTGTGCAGATCCAGCTGAAGAGTGGGTGAAGAAGATCAAGCAGAAACTGGACCAGGAAAAGGCCTCGGCAGCATCCCCACTTCCACGGGCTGACACTTCCCCTGCAGCAGCGGTGCCCAAAGAGCCTGGCATCTTCCACAAGCACACCGGTCTCCAAGTAACACCTTCACCTCCAGCCACTGCCACCACTGCAGCGTCAGAGAGAGCACCCACTCCTGCTGCCAGCACAGAAGCGACCAGCAAACCCAGCCCAGCCATGCAGAACGCCACGCACTTCTCTGCAGGGCCATCTGCTGTGACATTGGGAGTCGCTACGCACTCTGAAGTCATTTCAGAAGCAAACAGAGCATCCTTAACATCTGCGCATTCAACAGCTGATGCAGTGGACATGGCCCTTGGCCAACCCACCTCATACCCCACAGCTCCTGCACGTGGCTCAGACAGCAAAGAAGAACCTGCGGGATATGCTACAAGTGCTGCGGGTGATGTCCGAGGCACAACTTCTACCTCAAACTCCGACCCTGCATCCATTTCCGAAGGACTGGACTGTCCTGGCCTTCCTACAAACGCCCCCCCGGACCCGGTCAGTGCAAGAGGCAGCACATCAGACGCTGCTTTGAGGAGTTCAGCTCTCCCCTCCACCCCACACATCACAGAGGTCGGTATGGTCCCATCCACACCGCAGGCTGCTCCATCTCCTACCCAAAACCCCACAATTGCCGTAGACGAAGGTCCTTATGTCCATGCCAACAAAAATTTCAGTTCCTCTGCATTTGGTACTGGGACATTAGATCATTTATTGCCCTCAGGAAAGCAAGGTCCTCCAGATATGGTAGTTTTCACCAGCCCGATGTTCTCAGGCCAAGCCAGAGCGCAGGCTACAAGAAGCCCAAGTCACCCACCTGCACTCAGCTCCTTCTCAGGGTCCCAGATGAACTTTGTCATCCCTGTCACCCTGGTAGGTGTCCTGATTGCCTGTGGTGCTGCAGCCAGATGGGTCTATATGAAATGTGGAATCAGACCAGTAACAACGTCAAGAGAAATGGTTGAAGGCTTGCTCTACCTGAAGGAGGGACACCGAGACAGCGTCTATCCGATGGAAGTAATCTGAATGCTGTATGGCATGGACATTTTTGGCCTAGAACATGTGTGTGCTGCTGCAGGAAAGCTAAGCTTCTGCTGGACTGGTGACCAGAACAAAGCAGTTCCTAAGAAAGCTGAGAACTTTTTCAGAGCAGAGTGTCAAATATATATATATATATACCCTAAGTTCTCATTGGCCAATGCCAACGTTTTAGGAACAGATGGGACGTTCCTTTCTCTGGCACTGTTCTGTGGAGAGGATGTTGCTGTGCTGGGGGCTGTTTGCCAAGTGGTGGGCAGTAGCAAATGTTGGGGATTTTCCCACATTTCATCATCATCCAGCTGAGAAGCTTTGTGCCCACCCACCCCCTCTGCTGGACTTGGGCTCTGCCACTGTGAGCAATCCCAAACCAAAGCACTGAGTCTGCACTTACTAACTTCCAGTTGCTTCTTTCTTTGCACTTAAGTTCGCTGCTCTGTCAGAGCTAAACTGCTGCTGGCAGTGAGCTGGGTGCTGGCTCTCCGTGGGCTGATTAAACACTCCATTTAATTGGGTATTTAATGGCTAGAGCCAGCAGAGGTCATCCAGCTTTCAGACATGATATGTATATACCCGTGTATATCAGCTGGCTATGCAAGCACTGTTGCATTACCAAAGGAGGGCTTTTTAACCTAAATTGTTTCTCATTTTCACACATCTAGACAGTGCTATATGTAAAAAGCTCCTGAAAGCCCTCATTTAACTTTTTACTCCAGTTTGACTTTTGCCAGACATGACAAAAGTCTCCAATGACAGCATGCTTTGTAGGTAGAGCTACATTCCCAAGGTTCATAGTGAGGTTACATATCAAAGATTCTCCTCCAACCACTCTCAGTGGATCAGACCCCAAACCATGCATGGAAAAAGAAAGCGAAAATGTAATAAGCAAGGTAATCAAAGCCAGAACGATGAGCCAGGTGTAAAGGCCAGCTAGAGGAAAGCTGGTCTGTCAGATCCATCAGATATTATCAGGGCATCCACCCAGCCCTGGAGGTGGAAGGATGACTGCAGTGCTGTTTTCTGCTATTGCTCAACCTCTTATTTCTTGGCTTGAGACAGATCCATCCAGGGCTTTGCAGGTATGGGAGGGAGAGAGGATTGACTGCAGCCAGGAATCCGGGCTGAAACCCACCCATGTTTGGCAGCTGTGCAGCTCCAGCCCTGCAACACCACCTGGGGCTGATGTACCTGCAGGCACTGCCAGCAGCGCCTCCCACCCACCCTTGGGGTTCACAGCCTTGCAGTTTGCGGTGTACTATAGCTCTTTTATATGAAATATCAGAAACAACTATTTTTGTAGTAAAGTTTTGTAGCGATGTGAGTGCACGTCACCTGCTGGCCTTGCTAGTGGAGCATCACAGCGTGCGTACAATGCTGGGAACACTGGAAAACACTGCACCATGTCTGTTGTCTTGCTGGGCTTGGCTGGCTTGCTCATGTCCGTGGGAGCAGGGCCCCATGCAGGTCCAGGCACTACAGCAAATGGAGCTGGCAAATGCTTTACCATAGCCTTCCTCCTTCCAGACCAGCTGTGCTCATCCCATCCCTGCTCCTCGCCCAGGGCACAGTGCTGGCACGCTGTCTTTGGGCAGGTTTTCACCTGTGGGCTGAGGCTGCGACAGGGGCAGATCCCAACCCATGGCAGGCAGGAGCCCAGCTTGTGGGGGACAGGCTGCACGAGGGGTCCTTTTGTTCTGGAGTGCAGCGACCACTGTCAGCTCCGATTCGTTTGCGTATTGAGTCTATATGAATGTATGTGAATGGGATTTATATTGAATTTTTGTAGTAGTAACGAAAATAAAGTTTTTACGTTAAAAACCATTGTCCTCAGGAGGTTCAGAGCAGGGCTGGCTAGGATGTCCCCCAGGCCAGGGCTGCTCCTGCATCCTGCCCCACTCTGCTGCACCGCCAGCAGCGGCGCGTGGGGAACATCCTCCAGTACTTCCCCTGATGAATCACTGGGCCAGGAAGGTCACTTTGAGGGTAAGGAGCTCTGTAGAAAGAATGTTTTTTTTCCTCTTCTGTTATTAGATGAGGGGGAGGCTGCATAAATGAGTGAGTTCGTAGGCAGACAGTGATAAATCACTTCCCATGCACTGAGTGGATGTGGCTGGCATTGGGACGGGGCAGTCTGGTGGCTGAGTGCATGGAGCCCCAAGGCAGCATCTGAACGGTTCCATTCCTTCATCTCCCCACAGTGTCCATCAGGCGGCACAGTGACAGCCCTTGAAGGTACACGTTGGCCATACTCACCCTGACCAGTCTGACCGGTGGATGGTCTCCCACCCCACACTCTCTGATCAAGGCCAGAAGGCCCACTGAAGCCCGGGGTTGGGTCTTCAGTCCCTGGTTTGGGTGTTGTAGGAGCACTGATCTGATATCGTTACTCTGACCCTGTTTGCTGTAGATAGCTTATCTTCTGGATGGATGGATGGATGGGTAGATCTCTTGGTGTTGTGGCTGTGTCTCTGGACCCATGACCTGCTGCTCCATACCTCCTACAATGAATCCTGGACTAATTCCTCACTTTGCTGTATTTGGGGCTGTCGGCGGCCCCCGCTGCTGGCACCTGGCTCTCTGCTGTGCTCAGACCTGGAGGGACATCACCTCACCTGTGAAGTCACTGTGCGTGCTGGGATGTGGACTGTGACTTACGAAATGTCAGCCCTGTCCCTGCTTGGTGTTGTGGTTTTTCTATGAAGTATTACATCAGCCTGCACTTGCATAGGGCAGCCTCTGCTCAAATTAACGTACACCCCTTCACTAATGCTGGGTTAGTAGAGTGGAGCACGTCCCCTTCTGAGGTCTCTCACCTCTCTCTGTGTTTTAGTCTCTGTCAGGGATCCTTTATTCTCTCCTGGAGCTGTTTTCTGAGCTGCTCCTACTGAGCTGTGTCTTTGCAGCCCCACCACCTTCCAACTGCAGTCACTTCTCCTTTCTCCTGAATGTTCCAGATGCTGTGAACCCAGTGATGCTGTTGGTTAGGGACAGCCTTACAGTAAAGAAGGCACCAAGGGCGTGACAGTTCTCCACTGCTGTTCCAGCTCCAGGAACTCAAGAAAGGTCAGGGTTGGAAAGGAGGCTGAAGTCCTCACCAAACACTGTTTCCACCATACACAGAAGAACAGATTCTATCCATTGGGAGCAGCAGCTCCTCCACACACCCCAGGTCCACTCTTCTTTGTTAACCTGGAGGGTGTTCATAGAGCCATAGAATCATAGGGGCTGTGGAAGGGACCCCTGTGGGCATATCCTTCCTGCAGCTCTGTCACTTTTCTGCCCCAATTTGAGAGAACTGTCAGCACCTGATTATTACTTTTCCTGCCTGGCTGTGGTGACTTCCTGGCTTCTGGGCACAGGGAAGAGCTGTCGGCAAGTTGCTCAGATGATCCTCTGAGGAAGGGCTCCTGGACACGTCCTTCCTGCAGCCCCTGTGCCTTAGGGCTCCACGCAGGACTTTCTGCACAGGATGTGCCTTGGTGGATCCCCAGCTTTCAGCACTCGGTGGTCCCCAGTGTCCAGCCATAGGAAGCAGGCTTTGGGAGGGTCTCTTGCTTTCCTCCTTCAAAACTTTCCAGCCTCCAGGAGCTGTCACGATTCAAAACAGAGCTGGGGCCACAAAGTGACAACTGCATGGCTGCTCCCAGCTGTGTTTTTCCAGCAGAACACAATTTGCTGAGACCCCGTTCCCAAGAATGTGGCTTGTTATGCCCATATCCTTCCCCACAGTGATACAGGTGCTGGCAAACCTTGCACCTGAGGTGTCCCTCTTCCGCCTTGTGAAGAATCATAGAATCACCACGGTTGGAAAAGATTTCCAAGATCTAGTCCATCTTACCACCAATATTGCCCACTAAACCATGTTCCATAGTACCAATCGGGATAATGCTGTTTATTTTTCATGTAAACAAGCAAATTCTCCTTTGCCTGCTCAAAGGAAAGGGAACTTTAGCCAGCTGCGGGACTTTCCAGCATCCCTCAGTTCATTACTGCACACCAATGTTTTCCTTGCAAAAAAAAAAACAACCCTTAAGGATAAACATCAAGGCATCTCCAGGGAGTTGTGCATTGTTTGACTGTGATAGGGGTGACTTGAAAACCTGAGGAAGAGGAAGCAGTGCCAGAAAAACAAGCACAGATCCTGCTTCATTTTACTTACTTCCTCAGGCCTGCTCCATCCAGAGCCCTGCATGGGTGTCCCTGTGACTGCAGTCCTCCCTTGTACGTATGGCTGGGAAAGCTCCAGCCCAGGTTGAGGCATGCCGTGGGCCTGCAGCAAAGTCATGCCTACCAGCCCCCAAAATGCTTTCTTCTTACTCGGGGCACATCAGAGATGGAGAAATGGCTGAGAAGGGAAGGGAGGACTCACAAAGCCTGTGGGAGGATGGAAAGATGCTTTTGGGGATCAGTAGCATGGGGAACTCATTGCAGCCCATGGAGATGTTGAGTCACTGGATTAAACACAAGCCAGGAGGAACAGTACTGTTATATATAGGGTTATATGGCCTATTTATAAAGGCATTATTTTTAGTCTAGCCTACCTTGTGCTCCTATGGTTGCTGGGTTTTTCAAGATTCCCTATTAGGGTCCTTCACATGTGGTCTGACAAAATGTTGCTTTGGGTGTTTTCAGCCCTTTGATTTTGCAGAGTTGTTACTGAAGAAAGGAGCAGACAGAGTCTCCTCAATGCTCTGGCCAACTGGAGGCCCCTGACAGCTGTTCAAACTTAGTTCAGCATCTTTCCACGTGATTTCTGCACAGAGAGGTGCGCACAGACACATGCAATGGCTTAGGTTGGAAGGGACCAAGATCATCAAGCTCCATCCCCACATGCATGCTCACAGCAGGATACGAGTACAGGCAATGATGTGGTGCCCCAGGCTGTGGCTCTGTATCCATACTGAAGGATGAGGACTGGTGAAGCGGGTGCATCCTCATGTTGGTGGCTGGATGCTCAGAGCTCAGAGGTTCTTGCCCCAGGGCTCAGGGTGGGAGTGTGCCCTGCTCTGCGTCTGCTGGCCGTGGCAAGATGAGACCACCTCCAATCAGGTTCTGGCCCTAGAGGACACCAGAAGGGCAAATATCCAGCCCAAATCCCTGCACTGAAAGAGTGGGAGGTTCGTCCATTAGGTCCCAATGACACAGAAGTTGATGGCACCTCTTGCCATGAGCTCCCTTTGGGGTGAGGCAGCTGGAAGGAGCACAGCACAGGAAGCACTGATGTGGGAAGGCTGCTCCTGCATAGCTCTGACCTCTTCTTGTGGCTATGGGATGCAGACTGAGCAGTGGAAACCACTCTACAAGGGAGAGTTCACCTGCTCCCAGGTGTCCTTGCACCCTTGCATTATGGAGGGGGGATTTTTTACATTCAGAGGTATGCGTTCCTCTCCATAGAATGTGGGGCGATGTTTGGCAGTGTGTGACATCCCACAGACTTTGAGCCACGGGGGGCAGAGGGGACAGTGCCACTGCACTCCTGTTGAAAGGGATTCCAATCCATCCACACTTTCTTCTTAACACTTTTCCGGCTCTCAGGTCAAGAAATGACTGTGCATGAAACACAGCATTGTCTTTCTTGTCACCGCAAAATCACTCTCAGTGGGTTTTGAAGGCCTTTGCTCTCTGCTTCTGGAGAGGAGGATTTCACTTCCCTCCCAGCTTTGTGGCTTTCCCACAGGCCAGACTCAACTTACAGAGAAGTAGACCGGGTCTGTTTGTCCTTTCTTTCTAGGGATCATCTCTGTCTGCAGCCCAAGAGCCACCACGTGAGACGTAAATCCCCTAGCTCTAAGAAAACACACAGCGCTTTCACTAGAAATTCGTCGGAAAAGAGCTAAAATGGGGTGGCGCTGGAGAGGATAAATTGCAGCAGCTCCCTGCCGAGCTAACAGAGCTCCCTGGGAGAGGCACAGCAGCGCTGCATTAAGGAAGAGCCCACATACAGCCACGATGCTCAGCACAAAGACGGTCCTGCTGCTCCTGCTGCTCCTCAGCAACTTCCAGTACAGCTCCGCAGGTGAGGCTGTCAGAGCCCTGCTCAGGGCTGGGGATGTCCCGCTGGGAAGGATGGGGAAGCCCAGCGTGGAAGGGACAACCCTGAGAGCTCCTGGTTGGGATGGGATACCCTGTGCTGGCTGGCGTCAGCATGGGGCTGGTGGGGCACCATCCTGCTGCAGGAGGAGCTCACCCAGCGCTCCTTAAGGCGGCAGCTGCAGGATTTGGGGGATGTTGTGTGTGTCAGCCTTCTTATGGAGATAGGTCTGAAAGACTGCTTTCCAAAGCCTGTGTTCTCAGTCTCTCTCTTTCTCTTCTCCAGCCCCATATGCGCCTTCAGAGTGCTGTTACAAACTCTCAAAACACGCTCTCCGTCTCGATGTGCTGAAGAGTTTCTATGAGACTTCCCGTGACTGTCTTCTAGAAGCAATTGTGTAAGTCCTAGTAATTTTCCCTACCACCATGCTGTCTCCTGGGACACTGTGTGTGCCTTCCCTCCGCTCTGTCTGGTGACAGATCTGCATGGCCTCCATCCAAAGGATGGCTGGCGGCAGAGTGGCTGTATGCAGCGTAGATGGGAGGACATGACTCTCTGGTCGCTTCTATGGGGCAAGGTTATAAGGCCATGAGTCTGGAGGGGCTCCCAAAGGATCTGCACAGGATCTAGAGGCTGCAAGACAGCCCGCTCATAGGGCACCATGTGCCCACTGTAGAGACAAAGAGAAAAGGGAAAAGGTGTGCAGAGAAGGGAGGAGAGGAGGAGGGCACAGGACAGTGCTGGTAGCTGCTGTTTCCCACCAACCTTCACCTTTGATTTCGGCAGGTTTGTGACAAAGGGCGGCACCAAGGTCTGTGCAAAACCAAACGCTCCTTGGGTGAAAAGAGCAGTTAAGTATCTTCAGAAAAAGAAGGACTCTGAAGCTGTGTGATGCAGAGCAGACACCCCAAGTTGAGGACTGCAGCTTCCTGATGGGAAGATTTACACTCAGCCTCCTGCGGAGGTCCCTGATGCTGGCAGACAGCAGCGACTCCCCAGAGCCCTGCGTGGCACCACATCCTGAGGTGCTGCAGCCCTGCCAGCTTCCACCTGCAGGACATAGTTCCAAAATAAAGGTTGATTTCACACACTAAAGAGGGATGGTGTCCTTTTCTCTCTCAGCCCATGTTCTTCTTCAGCAGCTTCGTCCACTGCCTACCGAAGCCTTGTGGGTCTCATGGGGGCTGGGCAGGGAGGGAGTGCAGTGGACTGAGAGGCTCTGCGCAGACCCATTGCATAATGTAGCCCTGACTGGAACTACTCTGAGTGTATACTTGCTGTATTACAATCTCATCATGCCATCCTGTTCCATGGCACCACATCCCTAGCACGCCTCAGTCCCAGGCTGCCATCCCAACTTCTTGTAAAGCACAGCTTTACAAAGCAGCCTCAGATCCCCCTCCGCATTGCTGAGGCACCAGCAGCAGCATTCAGGCCCAGCTGAAGCTGCCACCCAGATCAAAGGGCAGGGCTAGGTAGCCTGTTCCATGCTGGAGGGAGGGGATAGTGTGGTGGCTGCAGCCGGCATGCTCTCCTACCTCCACTTGAGTGTGTGTGAGATCCCAGTGTACAGCCATGATTCTAAGCGGTGAGCAGTCTGTGCTGTGGCCACAGCAACCTTGGTTTGAATCCATGTCACAGCAGTGGTTTTGCAGTGATCAGCACTTTGCAAATGCAGAGGAGGGAGCTGCAGGGAATGGGAGGTGTGCTTGCAAAGACGGCATCAGCCAGCATCTGTGGGCAGACTCCTCCGTGTACACTGCTCTCAGAGTCCGCGCACTCAAGTCTACAATGATATCCAAGCATGGACTCACACTGTGACATCACCTGTGGCTGTGCTCAGACGTTTCCCTTTTCTCAACAAAGCAGGAGAATTCAGGGACCCCGCATGACAATAATGGAGAATAACTGGGAGACTCCTGAGGAGCCCATTTTATAGACAAGGGCTGAGTCACGTGCATCCAGAGCAGCAGCGTAAAGCTGTGAGGGACCGCAGGGCTGCAGGGATGAGCTGTGCCATCAGCTGTGCCTGCAGGGATGAGTCCATGCCTCAGACACTGCAGGCAGGGAGGAGTTCTGCCATCACAGAGCCATAGAATGGCTTGGGTTGGAAGGGAACCCAAGGATTGTCAAGCTCCAACCCCCTGCTGCATGCAGG
>PPHD01015092.1:3930-16309 GCA_002909625.1 Bambusicola thoracicus | reverse complement strand
TCTTTAACTGTTTGTTTTCATTACTGGTTAACATGACTACAAGTTCAGCCTTGACCAGGTTTTCTTGGTTGATAAAACACGGGCAGTACTTGATCTCTCTTGTTCTCTTTCTGTGGCTTATAGAAATTTTCAGCAGCTTGGTACTGAAAGATTTTTGTACTAGGCTGTGTAGGACTATTGTGTGGTGGTCAGAGCATACATTTCCTGTGGATCTTTTTGCATAGTGCCTGTTCCATGATTGTCTGACTCAGTTATGCAAGTGGTTTGTCTTTACAGGCTAAATAAAATTGCTTATTTTGTGATAACAGCTAGGTGGTTTGTTAATGGACTATAACAACAACTAAACGCGTATTAAAACTATGCCCCAAGTTGTTCATAATGCTAAATAATGTTTCCGCAACTTGTCAAGGTTTCATCATCAGGTATTAATGTACTTTTTCTTTGCAGATTCTTTTTTAAACAAACGTAGAAAAATGAAGAACATTCCAGTTATTTGTGTATGAGTAAATTTGTGTCTGTAGTTCAAAGAAAAAGACGTCTAGGAAGCAGTCCTACGTAGTATGAGTTCTCTTTCATAACTTGGTTACTGAATTCATTATGTACATTTGCACAGGTGCAGAAACAACAAATCTGCATCAAAGAACTGAAAGTAGAGACTCTTTTGATATGCTTTTAAGGTAGAGTTACAGAAGACATATTTGTTACTTTTCTTTTATAGGTCCAATGATGCACCAGCAGCCTCCTTCCCAGCAATACAACATGCCACAAGCTGGTGGCCAGCATTACCAAGGACAGCAACCACCTATGGGAATGATGGGCCAAGTTAACCAAGGCAATCACATGATGGGTCAGAGACAGATTCCTCCATACAGACCGCCACAGCAAGGTAGGCCTTCACTTCAGTGTTCTTACATCGATTTTAAATAACCATCTTTAAAATTATTATAATCACTTTCTTGCTTACACCAAATCTCAGTGAAATCATTGGGTGTTCCAGTTACAGACTTTTTTTGCAGACTCTCTTTTTTGTTTCTTGTAGCAACAGGTTACTTGTATCACAATTAAACTTGAATACAAGTGTTTCTTTTGTTTTGTATTCTTTCTGACTGTATCTGAAAATGTGCATCTCATGCTGATGCAGATTCTGTTTCGATATTAAGATGAAGATGATAGGTATAGAAAAAGAGTGAAGTACCTGCTTGGTTCTGAATTTGCTCAGATACAAAAAGGAAACAGTGTTCTGCAGCCTTGCTTTTTCCTTTTTTTCCTTTTTTTTTTTTTTTTTTTTTTTTTTTCTCCTAGTTCTTTTAGAAAAAGAGTAACTTTATTTTTAACACTTGGTGCTGTTATACATGTGTTCCTAAAATGATCTCAGAACTGAAGTTTGGTATATATGTGCTCAATCTGATGTAGCCAAACAACCGTATGCTTGTGCGTGTGTATAAAATATATAGAGATGTATTTTTTTTTTTTTTAAGTCAAAGAGATTACATATGTTATCTGAAATGCAACGATATGGGTGGGGAGTACATTTGAGAAATATTTCTCATATTAAAATCAGAAAATAGCAGACTTTATGATAGAGAAAACAAGTTATTTACGTATTGACTGGTTGTGGTTTTTCAGGCCCACCACAGCAGTACTCAGGCCAGGAAGACTATTATGGGGACCAATACAGTCATGGTGGACAAGGTCCTCCAGAAGGCATGAACCAGCAATATTACCCTGATGGTAATCTCTCATAAATGTTGACTTTCCCATTTTCTATACCTGCCCAATATTAATGCAGATATGCCCAAAATTAGGGAACGGGGCAAGAGTAGTAATGGAATATCATACCTCACATTTACAAAAGCTTCCAAATTTAGAATTGTTTATACAGTTAAGTTACTATGAGGAGTTAATTTTACAATTTAGACTATGTAATTTGTAATACCCCCATTTGAAACTATAACAACAGTTTTAGTATTTCAAAGTGAAAAATCTGTAATTGGTGTTTCTAAAAGGAGGACTCTTTAGTATATCTAGTGTAATTGAGATGAATTAAGTCATAACTTCATTTTAAATAGAAGAGGGGGTGATATCCTTTTAATAAAGATTCTACTGAAATGGAAGAACTTGCTTAAGAAATGTGTCTTTCTGTAAATATTCTATTTTTTAACTTAGTGCTTAGTTTTTATGTCACACAAATGTGTTCTTGTTGCCATTGGTATGGGCCTTCAGCATAATTTTCACAAAGGAATGAAACGGTCCCTGCCCTGAGGATCTTGTAATTGTGAATCCTCCTTAGAAGTCCCCCCCAGAGCTTTCAAGGCAAGACCATAGCTTTGAATTGCATTAATCTGTCCTCCTACCTCGTGGAATTTAGAGTGCTAAAGGTTATTGCATTGTGTTATAAGTTCAAAAAGTTGCAGTTGACCTGTTTTTAGACTGAACAGAGACTGGGAGAACAAAAATGTTGAGTCATGACTACTGTGAGAATTGTGTGTGCAACATAATGCTTTCCTAAGAAGTTCAAGGAATGTGGTAGAAGTTCATGTTTAAAAAAAAAAAAACCAACACAAACATACACAAAGCTAAGCAGTGTAATTGTCAGAGCTGTTACTCATTGCAAATAAAAGGGCACAGGCTAGTTATCTGAGTTTTCATTTCTACTAAATTGATTTTAAGATACAAGAAGCCATGCTTATATAAGTTTACATGTGGTATTTTTGGAGATATGTGTGTAAAGTTCTTTCACAGTGTGCATAATTCATAATTATTAAGCTTTCGTTTTTGAACTTCTATGTTATAAACATGAACTTGAAATGATTACAGTATATTTGCTATAGTGAAGGCAAGTGGACATTACCACTGACAGATCTGTGGCAGCACAGAGGAATTCACTGAGAATTATTCCTTCTAAGGATTTGTTCTTTATCACTACCTCTTTATCACACTTCTTTCGACCTAGAGATTGTATTTATAAGACTTGTGTTAATAATTGTGTATTTTATTAGGTTACAAGTATTGTGCAGTTCCAGAACTAATTACAGAGATCACTTATTTTTATGCTGTTTTCTCCTATACTAGCTACCTGATCTAATTTTATTCAGAATTTAAACAAAATTTCAGCTTCATTTCTTGACCAGAGTAGCAACGCGATATGGTTTTTTTCATCTGTAAGATGTACTTACTTTTAAAGCAGCAAACAGGTGGGATGCTTACTGCATGTGTTGGTTTCATAGTCGGAGATGCCTACTGTCTCTGAATAGAAAAGTTCATTTGTAATGAATGATTCTGCCCAGGACTGGAGGAAAAGTTCACTAAGGCTTGAAGGAATTATGTTGATAGGAAAAAATGGACCTTGAGAATATTATTTTTCTGTCACTTCAGAGCAAAATTTAATGTAGACTGTAATTCCTAACTTCACTGAGCTTTATTTGTTCTATTTCACACTGCTTTTAGCATATGCTTTCGAATTGGAGATCAGCAGAACAGGTGTTAGACAAAGTATGATAATTGCTTTCTTTGTTCATTCTAATTTAATTCAGGTTATTTACATGTGAAAGGCCTAAATGCTTTCTTTTCTTTTTTTTTTTTTTTTTTTTTTTTGAGTGAAAGATAAAGTACTTTTTTTTCCCCCAACAAGGATTATCAGAAGGTTAAGATCATCCTTTGCTGCGATGTTGCTAAAACTACTGCTTTAAGCTTTTTTTTTCCTGTCACATGTTAATTCAATATGAAAGAAAATCATATTAATAAAACTTTGGCTAATACAATTGAAAAATATTTTTCATGTATATCCAGTTGAAATTTTTTTCATTTTTCTGAGAAATGAAGTATTCTTAGGGTTTTCACTCAGAGGCCATTAACGTTTCTTCCTGTCTCTTGTCGAATTGATGTAGGTCATAATGATTACGGTTATCAGCAACCGTCGTATCCTGAACAAGGCTACGATAGGCCTTATGAGGATTCCTCACAACATTACTACGAAGGAGGTATCTATATACCTTCACACACATACGCACATACATTCCCTTTCCTCCCCCACCCGCAACGGGAACAAAAATTCTTGCACAACACAACTTATACCCATGCAAAGCTCTTGTAGAATACTAGTTGCTGGCTGTCTTGAGAATTGCAGGGAACTCGAAGCATTCAGAATAATTTCTTGCAAACACCTAAAATATATAACCATAATTTGCCATTTCTAACAACAGTAAAATGACTAAAACACTTCAGAGATTTTTTTTTTTTTATCTCAATGGAAATTTTTGTTTAAACATAAATTTGTTGGTTCAGTTCTAAATCTTTTTGTGTGTGTATATATTTTGTATAATTATAGTGCCGTTAGGAAACAGCTTGCTGATCTTGTGTAGCTAGTCTGTGCTCTTGTAGCTGTCCTTAATTTTGTCTTTTTTATTTTATTTAGTATAGTCATGATCTTATGACTGTGATGTTCCAGTAAATGCAATGCTCCTTTGGCAGAGATGCTGAAAGTGCTGCAGTTCAACTTTGCAAAATTGGCTTTAACTGCAGTTTGTTTGGCCGAATTCCTTCTGTTTGGTTTGAGTTTTCTTTGTTTTCTTCAGTTTTTGAAATCAATATTGCATTTTCATTTTGTTCTTGTGTTGTTGGCTGTGCATCTTAAAAGGAAAAATATTTAATAAAGTAAGTACCTTCAGTTGTTTCTTCTTTCTCGCAATCATCTTGCAGGAAACTCACAATATGGTCAGCAGCAAGATGCATATCAAGGACCACCCCAACAGCAGAGTTACCCACCACAACAGCAGCAATATCCAGGCCAACAAGGCTATCCTGGACAACAGCAGGGTTATGGTAAGAACCTGGCGGTGCAGGCGGTAATTGGAGATAACACTGAGAGGTCTTCATATGTTACTCTGTTCTGGTATGCTCTATGTTCTCAGTTTCAATGGAGCAAAACAAGAAAGTGTAGAGAACAGCATCTCTTTGGAAGTAGATCTGTTGGCAAGCTTGGACAACATGGTTGCACAGAAAGCTGAGCAATGTCTAGATACTATTTTCAAAAGTGTCTGTAATTTAGAAAAGCTCTGCTCTATTCTGTCTCCTTGGTGAACACAGTCTAGAGGGCACGAAGTAGGCAAAGAGCCACTTACACCACTCCATCTATGGACTTGGCGTTTAGAACAAAATCTTTAAAAACAACGAACAAACAAAACCCCTATTTAAAATTCATCCAACATAAATGAATCATTCTATTGAAATTCTTGTACTGACAAGTAAAGAGATGAACAGCAGCATTACCTATGATGTTTCTTAAGGATTTGTCTTGCAAATGCTTGAGCTGATATTGCAAACCGTGTAATATATGGCAAGAATGAGAAATCTGCCACAAGTTAAATGATAGATTCTTTGGATTCAAGGAGAACTTCCACACAGGAAACTTTAAGTAGCAGTAAGTAGTTTTTGTGCAGTTTGTGAAAACTGTAAGTCAGCAGGTAGTATTAAAAATACTGCTCTTGTTTTTGCTTATTGTTGCATATTGTAAAGCTGTACATATTTATCTTAAGAGATGCAATATCTAGGAAGGAATCTCTGAAATCTAATTGCATATATATTAACTTTAGCTTCGTGGTAGGTTTATATGCTAAGACTTCCAGCATTGTGGGAATGTGTGGAAGTCCATAGGTGACTTCTTTGCTATGTAGACAAATGCCAGGTTTGCCCCAAATCCAGTTACACTGAGACAGTTTTAAGGAAGGTCCACTGACATTTAGAAAATTTCCTCATTTTGGATGTATGGAAAAAAATATAGTTCTAAAATAATGTTTGTGTACTTACATTCTGCTAGGTAGAAACAGAATGAAGATCAGAATGAAGGTCTATCTAGCTCTCTGTTCCGAGTAAGTAAAGAAATAAAATCTAATGTTCTGAAAATTTAGGTTAAGAAATACTAGAGCAGAGGGATGGACAAGTCTGTGGGAGCTACTTTTTTTGTAAACACAAAAATCCTGCTTTTTTAGTTTCTTTTTTTTTTTTTTTTAAGTAAAAATAGACATTGAAGCCCCAAATTAACAGATTCCATTTCATTTTATAGAATTTATTACTGATTTATTACTGAATATTTAGAATTCAACCGTAAAGTATTGCCATGAATAAATAAAAGCCAAGCTTCATTTGTCAGATGAACACAGCACTTTTTAGGATATAGTATCCTTGCTCGATTTAATATTTAATTGCTTTCTAATTTGCAAAAATAAATCAGCATCTCAGTCATTATTATCAATCTTTAAGGTTTTGTTCCACTGTTCAAAACAGAAGCTGTGTAGTTCAAGGAGATTTGAGGCCTGAGGAGAATGGTAATATGCTAAGGAACTTGGCTTTGCTAGGTCATCTTTCTGACTGTCTCCTAGATCCACAATTACCAGAAGAGTTACAGGCTGATGTGGTTTTAATGTCCAGTGCCTGTCGCTTGAACTAGCCCTCTCTCGTACTGAGTCATCTTACTGATAAAATGCAACTTGTTTTTTGTGATTTAAAAAAAAACTGTTTTTTCTAAAATACTTCTCCAGAGTTACAGCTCTTCCCGAGTCTGCCAGTTTTTAGCAAGTGGTGTTGAAATAGCTAGTATCTCTGAAATACACAGGACATCATATCTCCCAAGGTAGGAGGGGATGAGTTTAATTTTCTTCGAAAGATGTCTTCAGTGCCTGATGGTAGTAACGTACAGCTTCCATTGGTTCACTGGCTTAGTCCCCGTGAACAGTGACAGAAAGTTTGTCTTGACAAAAGAGCTTCTTTTTTCCAGCCAAAAGAGGCAGAAGCCAAAGTTCTTTTCGATCCTGTTCGTGTAAAGTTAAGATGATGAGAGGAGGTGAATGTAGGCGGTGCCTTTTTTCTTCCTACAGTAGCATTTACTGGTTGTCACATCACACATTTTATGCATGTAACTTGCTTTCCTGACATCCCACTTGTGATTCCCCCTGTGATGTGAGAACGGACATTTTGGCAGTACAGCATTACTGGTCTCTTCAGAAAATCCAAACATTAGATGCAGTTGTTCATCTGGCTGCTCCTCACAATATGAAGTTGAGAACTGGAGTAGCATACAGTAGGAGAAGAGTGAGCCTCCTTAAATCATGGGAAGTGCTCTTGTTTATGGTTTGTCACATGTTGCTTTTTCTCTGTTCTGTGACTTTATGTGTGGAACTACATCCATTGGTAATTAGAAAAAAAAAAGTTGTAAATTTTCTGTGGTTGGAGCACAACAGGCATTGTCAGCTAAGGTGCTTTCTAGGATTAGAGGAGCATTGTCCCTGATAATGCTTTTGGACAGAAGACCTGATTTCATGGTAGAGATAATTCTTAGGCTTTCTCAGTTGTGAAACCCAGTACTTGTACCATTTTCTTCTTGATTCCCTATGCAGTCTTACTTTTTTTCCCTTTTTTTCCCTTTTTCCATTCTAACATTCTCCAGGCCCTTCCCAGGGTGGCCCCGGACCTCAGTATCCCAATTATCCACAAGGACAAGGCCAGCAGTATGGGGGATACAGACCCACACAGCCTGGGCCACCACAGCCACCACAGCAGAGGCCTTACGGATATGACCAGGTATTCTATCACTCAGTCAGAAAGTTGTGATTCTTACTCATTCATTAGATAATTTTGGTTTCTTGTGACATGCTAACTGATGAATTTGAGGATGTTGTCTCTCTGGCATGTGTGCACAGTTCTCAAGAGTTTTATTAACAGTAGAGTTATCCAGAAATGTTTGTCTAGAAGTGTGCTTAGTTATGCTTTTTTGAGCTTGCGAAGTTTAATGCAGCTTGGCAAAGTGAGGCCCTCCAGACAGTATTTGCAGACCTTAAAAATGAAGTTGATTTGTTTCAAAGCTGAATATGGAATGACAAATCTGAAAGTTGAGGTTCCTAAATCTCTTAATCTCATGCTGAATTGTTTAATTGATTTTCCCACAAACACAAATCTGGTAATCCTCGCAGCTGTAGAAGCACCTCTGGCGTACAACTAAAGTCCTTCATACTCGTAGGGCTATGTGGGGAGATAGGAAACCATTTTTGCACAGGTTTCCTCTAAGGAGTAAAAGGGCGTACATGAGAAAGAAGTAACCTGAAAATTACCTGCTTCTTTCCCATCTCTGCTAAGATAAGTTTAGAACAAACAATAATACCCCATCAAAACAGTAGGCTAGATTTGTACTGAAGGACTCCTGTAAAAAACTGTTGTCTTACTGTTGTGTGAAACAGATTTTATTCCTGTAGAACATACTCAACTGTGAAAATAGAATTTTTGCAATATAAAAAGTTCAGAAATGTCGTTGAAACATACAGCATTATTTTCCTTGGCATAAATAAAATTGAGATAAGCTAAATATATTTTGAGATGTAGTTGAAATTTTAGTGTTTAAAAAAAATGCTGATATGTCAGTAGAATAGGAGTTGAATTCTTAAGAACTGTCCTTTGGAAGCGAGATTAACCCCAATTACTTGCAATTCTAATAGAGGACAGCTGGCTCCCGCCCTACAGAAACTGAAAAAGACAAGGAAGAAGAAACAGGCAAACTCTTTCAATGTGGTAGTTGTGAGATGTAGTTACTTTTCCTAATTATTTAAAAGATAAACTAAGTACTCATGCACTAAAACAGTAACTCCCTCACGTAAAGCTACATGAATATGCTTTGGTGGTGGCACATGTAGGGTCAAGGGAACTGAGTTTCAGTTTGTTGAGTTTCCTCCAACTTTCTTCTTAGTAGAAACGGATAGACCTCTCTGTAGATGTGCTGTAGTCCTCCAGTTTGTGCGGTCTAAGTTTGACAGAAAAACTCAATTACAAAAGACCTCTTTACAGTTCTGTGCTAGCCATTCCCAGAAGAATTCTGGTGCTTAAATTCTTCTCCGGCAGCTGTTCTGAAATTTTTCTTCCCGACTGATTGGTATATTACAATGGAAAAAAACTGACATTGCAACATAAAAATGAAATTGGAAGTATTGCCATACTGTGATGGTACTTAGCATGAAATAGTGTTGAGACTGCACTTACAAAGGACATCCACTTCAGTAGTGCAGTATTTGTTTCTGCAGGCCTTGAATGCTATGGGGAAGGATCAGGGTAGGCTTGTAACAAGGAAGCTTTCACCTCTGCCTTCTCTGCATTATGTGATGTTCTGTAAAAAGAAATAGAATCGGCTAATTTTGTCAATTGGATGTAATATCAGTTGATTCTTGCAAGATGAAGCTCTGTACTTACTCAACTCGGTTTGCCATTTGTTGTCATTTGTGTTTAACTTTTAACATCGTAGTTTGTTTGGAAGATCTTCTGATTTGAGCTTATAATACAGGGAAATATACCTTGTGGTCTAATTATGGATTTTGAATTTCCTTTTTAGGGTCAGTATGGAAATTACCAACAGTGAAAAGTATTCACATTCCGGTAGGCAATATCTATTAGCAGCCATATTGTCTTCTCAGCACTGTGGACATCTTCCTGAGATGAAAACCTCCCATTCCATCTAGTCCTTGGAAAAAATCTTGTGGCTGTTTTACAGTATACGGTCTTCATGGGTTAATTGTTAAAGACTGTAGATTCTCAGAAGCTGATTTCACGTCTCTACTCTAGATGGCAATATTGGACAGAAAATACGTGACATAGCAATTTGCAGTGAGTTGAGAACTGTATATCAAATAGACTGTTACAGACTGAAAGGTGCGAACAGCTTTGTATGTTTATGAAGGTTATGGGAATTTAATATTTTTTCCACAGATTTTTTTTGTAGGGGGAAGGGGATATGCACACTTTTTACAGCAGCAATATTTTGTATATTATGTTTTTCATGTGGTGAATATGCAAGACAGTACACTACTCGCTGGACAGGATAAGAAATCTACTGTTAAAAATGGGTAGGGTCGTGATAAGCGCTTGATTCTGTAAGTCTCAAAATGGTGTACAATAAAGATAACAGTGAAAAAAGGTGAAGAGCATCGTACGTCACTGATAGGTTCATGTACAAAGAATGAGAATCCCAGTTATCTAAATGGGAAGATAATTGAGGACAGTATAATAGAGTCTTGTGCAAAGATTAATTTTTTAAGCTTTCCAATTTTTCTGAGTGAAGCATTTTTGTAAAAACTATTTCTAACATAGTTTGACAATTTTCTGCGGCATTTTTTGGGTAACAAGATAAACGTTTGGGTTGTATTTCTCAAGTGTTTTGTCACAGCTTTGCATAAGCAAGCTGTAATCCCTCTTAATAATTGCAATAACAAAGAAAACGACAAGTGTTAATTTTACCTGGCTTAAATATGCAAAGAATTTGAAAAAGAATATGGAGGACGGGACTGTATTGTATAAGTGTATTTTAACCTTTAGTTTATAATTTGTATGTATCAAAATAGCCTAGAAGACTTTGTAAAACCTATCTAAACTTTCCTAACTGGGAGTTAATATCTTTAGAAAAGGGGGCATTTTTTGTGCGTGTCCATTTTTCTTATGGGTTAACATGAGACCAAGGGATGTTTTATAACAGAAAAAAGCAAAAACCCGTTGGTGAGGTCAATGCCAAATTTTGTTTTGAACCACATTCACGCTTATAGTGTTGCATGTGAGATAGAGGCAGCACCTTGATCAATAGCATAGTACACAAAAGAATTGGTCTGGGGACTGTCCCGCAACTGTATATCAGATAAATAAGTGAATATTCTTCTGTGCAGGAATATATGCGTTCAGGAATTCCTGATGACTTTTTATAGGAAAGACAAAACTTAAGATTAGCCCAGGAATAAAACCTTATTTTTTCAATTGGAGATCGTGTTGAGAAAAACAAGGATGTTCCTGATACCTCTGACAACAGAGACAGAAAACAAGGTGTTCATTTTGTTCATCTTTTTTTTATTTTAAGGGAAAAACTGTTTTCTTAAAGTTGGTTGTTAAAAAAACACACGTCAAGGTTTGAACAGTTACAGCATCAGGAGCATTATTATGAATGAAATGCTTGTAGGTTCTGTGCCAATTTTCCACCGCTGTGTACTTCGTTGCTATTTAAAACTGTACTCCATCAGTTCTAACGGAAGAATAAATTATTTGTGATTTTAATTTTCTCATTTGTTTCTTTAAATTAGATCCCTATCACTCTGATGTCTCATCTGGAGACGCTGCTGTGAGTTTTTATTTTATAGAAATCTGGCCAGGATAACCAAGCTGTATTTGCGTTCTAGGACTTTATCAAAATTCTCTTGCCATAGCCAAGTTAATTAGAATTAACTGTTCGGTAATCAGCGTGTTGTGTAGGTTGTTTGTTACGAAATTCTTCCTCTGCAAATGAAGGTCCGTGAGGCTATAATCAAGATGACTGAATTAGATAAATGAGTTGAGGAGGCAACAATGTGTTGAACCCAACCTGGTGTAGATATGTTATCTCATTTGAAATAAGCTCAACTGACATTAAGAAATAATTTGTCTTGCCAGCCCATCTTCTGTTGTCTTATTCTCCTTTTTAATGGAAACTAAAATTGCAATTTTAATAAGCAGAATTTCCTCCAGGGTTTCCCTCCTAGAGACTACTGCATTTGCAAGGTTTAATTGTTTTATAACAGTCCTGTTTCGCAAAACTTTTTAATTGGCGGTGACAAAAATTACCTTATTCCTCTGATATTATGCCAGCAGAACAACTCAAGAGGAGTTGGCTCCATTCACGAGTGAGTGTTTCCACCAAAGTTATATATTAAAAAAGAAACAGTTTTCCCTGAACGACAAAAAGCAGGGATGCACAACAGGAGCGTGGTGATGAGAAACAGCAAGATGACGAGGTTTGTTTTAGCGATTATTATTTATGAAATAAAATCCAAGCAATAGCAAACCAATAAAAAAGGTGTTACGTTGGGCACTTTGCATGCAGAGTACAGAAGGAGCCAAGTGAGAGACTGACAGAGCATTTCTGTGTACAGAAACGGTACAAATGTCCGAAGAGTAAAGAGGAGCAGTTAATGAATTGAATGATTTGCAATTATTGTAGTGCTGTGATTTTATTTTATTTTTTGCCATCGTATTTCTTTACAGGTGATTGTATTTCCCTTTCTGCTGTGTGAATGACTCAGAATAGGGAGAAGTTTGATGCAAAAATGTCGTATTTCTGCAGTTCTCACCACGGAGGATGCCGAAACACTTTCATCTGGTTAAATAAATAAATGGCCAAACAGTGATTTCAAACAAGAGCCAATGCTTGAATTTACAAAATGAGGAGAAATTGTTACATCAGCAAGTCCAGGTAGAATTCAGCTGGGAGCCCTGAAGAAATTTCAAGGGAATAGCTGATGTTCCTACACAGGTAGCAGTTGCTGTACCGTCAAATAGAGGTGAAATCCTATGAAATGAGTCCCAACTTAGCTTGGAGAAGAGAAGGCTC
>PPHD01015091.1:0-16309 GCA_002909625.1 Bambusicola thoracicus | reverse complement strand
AGAAGGAGAAGGAATAAAGCTGGAAATAAAGAGTTTTTAAGATGTCCTGATGTTAATTGCTAAAGTAAGCGTAAGACAGTCTGCTGCTCTGTGATTACAGTTTTATCTCTACAAGCTAATTGTTAGGGCAAATGTCAGCATTTATATGTCTAAGTGAGCAGTCAAAATGTGTAAATGTAATTGGTGCTTCCAATTACTGCAAGTACAAAATTGTGCCCATAAAACTAGAGTTCTTCTGAAACACCTAGCTATGCAAGGCTTTTGTTGTATTAAAGAAACCCCCAGAACATCATGTATTTCATTACAGAAGGCACCATTTAAGGGTTCCTAACAGATGTTATTGTGGGACAGTGCCTGACTGTTGATGTTACGCCCAAAATGGTGCAGTAGAGGAAGGTCCAACCATGAAGCAGTTTAAAAGCTACAGACTTACCACATTTAAAACACATACCTATTAGTTCTTTTTTTTCTTTCAACAAGAGAAAGAATTTCCCTGTATTTCCTTCAAATAGCTAGATGTCTTTAATATCATCACCAAGACTGCATGATATTTTCAGACAAAAAGTATAAATCCAACTGTTAAAATATTTAACCATGAGCAGGTACTGTGGTAGGTTTGTGAATGACTAAGTAGGTGCTGGTCAGAGACCTAGATTAAAATCCTTGTTCTAGTCTTATTCTCTGTAGTCAAAAGATTTAATTATTTATGGAAAGCGGGACAATTCAAACAAAAGAATTAAGACTGATCAGAGCCTGGAGTTCATATAAGGCAGTCTATCGCTTATTTACAGTTGGGGAAAAAAGATTTTAATACAGATCAGGAATTTCTGAAATCTTTTGCAGTCCTATGAAGGAGCCATTTCAATTCTGTTTTTTGTCTCACTGTAGTCCTGGCCCAAGGGGACTGCTGCACTAAGCATGTAAAAGAGCTCTCAGTATGGTGTTATTAGAGTGAAAGTTTTTTACTGTGTCCAAAACTTGTGACTTTCTCCTAGAAAGAACTTTCTCAGAAAGGAGAGTATATTCAGTCATTTCAAAGTTACTTTTCTTCATAGGACACAATATACTTTGAATGGTAAAGAGTTAAAAACACTTTTATAAACTTTCAGCTGGTCAGGGAATACATCTATATGTGCAGCCAGATGGAATTTCTTTTTTTTTTTTTTTTTTTTTTTTTTCAGTACTATTGTAACTTATTTCAGCTTAAATTAATACATCTCTTTGAAAATAAATTATATATTTCCAATATATAAAGTTTATTTTCAAAGAGTAGAAAATAGCATTTGTTTTTACTTTGATGGACCCATGGGTATTCTAAGATATAATTCATATGATGCCTTTAATATATTTTCTTCAGACTCAGAGAGAAAAATAAAATAGTGTGTGGGGAGGGAAATAGATAAAGAGGGGGTGGCAGAGAAAGAGAAAGAAAGAGAAATAGAGCTTACTATACTGTAAAGTGTAAAAAACACTAGAAAGAAAACTAAAAATATTAGCAACCAGGTTATTCTTTGAGAATTTAACAAGATGAGGAAGATTATAAGAAAGGAGAATGTCCCCAACAAAGTCATGTGAAAGAAAATGTCTGATTCAGCAACTGTGGCTTTGTAAGTCCTGTGGGTAGATCTTTCTACAACCTTGTAGAAGCCTTAGAATAGGAAAATTAATTTTGGTTCATTTTTAGAGGAAATAACATTCAAAATTAGGATTAAAAATATTTGAAGTAGATGGATGACCCTGTTAGGCAAGCCAAAATAGGAGGAGTAGTGAAAAATCATCCCACTTATCCAATACTTTGGAGAAAAGGAAGGCATACATTCTTGCATGCCACTAAGCTGACAGTGGTTGTGTTCAGCTCCACACAGATCATCTTTCCTGGCTGAACTTTCAAGCTTGTTAAAAAAGTGCTGAGTAAATAACTACAACTTCAGATTTTCACACAGCATAGAAAGCAGGCAGGCATTTGATTGGAATTCTTCAGTCAATCCCTTCTGCTATGATAAATGAGCTACGAGTAAATTCAAAGCACTGAAACACATCGTCTGTGAGAATTTAACAGTTAAGAGGAAAATTCTGGTTTGGTGGAAAGCAAATTAGTATGAAACAGCACACATAGACAATACAGTCATAAACTCCCCTGTTTTGATTTGATAGTCTTGGCCAAGGAAAAAATTTGAGGTACTAAGACATAAAATCTTTATTTACTAATGCGGGCACTTTTACAGCACTGTTGATGACTTCTTATCTGCTGTTTGATTTATCACATAGCTTGAGGAGTACTATACAAGACCCTGACTGCTTTAATACATGTAATATACTGTGCTTTACTTGTATTGCAAGAAGTAGTGCCAGCATAGTCAATAGTTGCCACAAGAAGTGACAAAAGTGCTGTTCAACTTCCATTAGTGAAAAGCTTCTAGGAAGGTATTTGTCAGGGCCAAGTAAACGCTGCTTCCTCCAATCACTTTTTCTTTTGTGGAAAAGGTGATTGTCTTTATAGATTGTGACTTATCTCATGCTTGAATAAGTACAAACAGTAACATGATGCAACGATAATTCTTGAGTGTCAATACAGGTTGTTTCAGGGTTCATGTTTGCTTTCCCTATTTATTCTTAGACTTACAATGAGTAGTAGATATTGATATATTTGTTTTTTGCATATATTTAATTTACTCATCTTAGCATTATTCCTTCAGTGTTGGTGCAAGAAGCAGCTATTCTGTGCACACTCTTAAAAGCCTATGGAGACACCGTAAGTTCTGATTACTGGTACCTTAACCATCCCCCTACTTCCACCTCACCTCTGCTAACACTTTCCTTGTCCCCTAATTGAAATGAACTGCTGTACTCTACATAATAATGTGTGGAGTTTACTTGCAGGAGGGAGAGGTTATTTCCCTTATTCACATTGAAGTGAAGTAGGGTTTGTATGCCATTAAAAGTACATGATGTTTGAAAACATAGGTGTGAATGTTTCTAGAAACTCTGGTGAAAAATTCAAATTCTTCCATATTCATGCATTCATCAACCATATTGTATTGTTTTGAAACCAGGACAGGGGCATGAAGTGCAGCGCATGCTTATATACAAAGAGATCTGTATAAAGTGTGTCAAGTTTTTCTTCAGAATCTGAAAATTCCTACATCAGCATTCAGATTTTCCTCATTGCTGAAGGGCAATGTAAGAGAATATGCCAATCTGCCATAAACTGTTGTATGCAAGCAGCTTTTGCTCTGTGTGTCTTTAGTTATTTGTATACAAGCAGTATCTGGAGTTTTAACGCCTATTTTTCTCAACTTTTTCTGCAAACATCAAAAGCCAACCCCTTTTTTCATGAATGATATGAGGAATATTGAGACTGTTTAGTGTGGTTAAACAAAGACATCATTCCCTGCAGATTTTGTAGAAGGAGTGGGGAGAGGTTAAATGGACCTCTGGAGGTCATCCTGTTCAACCTGCCTGGTGAAGCAAGGATACCTAGAGCAGACTGCCAGGACTACATTCAGGTCATGAATCGTGCCAATGATACAACAGATGTTAACATTCCCTCTATCCCTTTTTCTGTCATAGCTTTAGCACATGCAGGACTTACAAAATAGCATTCAGTATACCACCAGGATCAGTGACAGATATGATTGTTCACAGATTGCTGAAAGTTTGCAAGTCTAGCTACAAGTTCTCCCAACACTCTGATAGTAATGCCTCTTATTTATTTCCATGCTAACTGCAACAGATACAAAGAGCACAATAGTACTATTTGATAAAGCACATTTTCAACTACAAAAAACTGTTTTTCAACATAGTCACCACCACTAGCTATGTATTTTCACCAGCGATGAGCATAAACCTGCATGCTGTGCTCATAAAAATCTGCACCAGTGGAGGTGATCCAGTGCCAGTGCCACCACTGCTGAAATGCACCACTGCCTCACTGTGCTTACGCCCACTTGTAGGTCTCCATAAATGTTCATCAGGAGTGATGAATGTCAGTGAGTGCCATCTTTTCCACTTGGAAGAATTCAGTGCTACACCTTTTCTCCATCCGCACTTCCATGTCAGATGCCAGTCTGTCAGACTGCCTCTCTGCTTCCATCGGTCACACAATAACAAAATGTAATGGTATATTGGTGGGAAAGTTCAACCTCAACTGCCATACCACTAACATCCACCTCTCACAATGTGAGCCAACATAATAAAATAAGAGAAGCCTTCACTAAATATTTTAGTGTGTAATTTATATTATAAACAAGTAACCCATTACAGTGTTTCTCTAACAATTTACACGGTAGGACAGATAAGGCCATGTGACTGTTCTACAGAGTACAAGGTAGGGAGGAAGCACAGGGATCAGTTCTTAATGCTCCTTTGTTTCTGTTGCCACTTTGGAAGGGATGAGTTCCTATTGCTGAATGGCTAGTTAAAGGAGGGCATTAAATGGATGTAAGAAACATATATCTACCATGTCAGCTGCTGGCCCTTACTGTTGCTAAATCATCCTCAGGCTGTTTCAACCATTTTGGAAATGAGACTTACTTTACACATCATGCACCGTTCCAGCATCGTCATACCGCAAGCAATAATGATTTCACTTTTTTATGTGAAATGGAAGAATGTCTTTCTACATTTTTGTATATTACTTGCCTTTCTACCTTTTTGTATATTACTATATTCACCAAGGTTACTAGAGATATGAATGAATAACCCTTACTTGGGCCTCACATTGCTTGTAATTGCATATTTCTTTTTTATTTAGCAATTTATCAGATCTGGTGTTGATCTTCATAATCTATGGCGTTTTCTCAGGAAAGCAGAGTTCATATAATCATTGCTATTTGTTTTGTCTATTTAGGAAGGTGATTAATGAGTGTGACATTTACCCTGATTGTTATGCTCTTTAAAGATCTCTTAGTAATGAACTTCGTTTTTGGAGGCTCCAGCTGTGACTGGCAGTATTATTGGCAAATTAAGTAGACTCCAGTTTTCCTGAGAGGATTTTCAACCAAAGAGTCCTATCGCTGCTGATATTATCAGGGCATCAAAGAAGTTACAAACATGCTTTGAAGCACACCAGTTCCCTGAGTGCTGAGAGCTATATGACTATTTCTGAGTTCATTGAAGATGCTAATGTTCTGCCTCAAATTAAAGTCAAATTATTTGAAAAGTTCCAGGAAACCATTGCTGGAGCAGCTTCAAAGCTTGAAATGTGGCTGAAATTAGTGAACTAAGACATGAATTTCTGAAGGCACACAGACTTACCTGCCCCACAAAGACACCTATTGTATTACTGCTTTAAACAACATGCCTTGCCTAGAAAGAATTTTCTCCAGAGGAATTTGGCAGTTAACACCAAGATGTAGCCCTTGTTCCACTTTGTCATTCAAGAAAACTGGAAGCTGGATTATGGCAGTTAACATTGTTAATGTTACAGGTTAATACCCTACTATTTAAGTGCAGTTCTAGAAAATCATGATATATTTTTTTTAATTTATTTTTGTTTACTTTTTAAGTATTCTGAGTAGTCTGGACTTGAGAAGTTTCCCCTCTGGAAAAGAATTATCTCCTTACTTCTGTTTGGTACAAGCATTACAGACTGGATATTAGGAAAACATTTTTCACTCAGACAGCTGTCATGCACTGGAACAAGATCCTCAGGGCAGTGGTCATGGCACCAAGCCTGCTGGAGTTCAAGAAGTGTTTGGAAAATAGTCCCAGACATAGGGTTCGAGTAATCCTGAGTAGAGCTATGAGTTGGACTCAATGATCCTTGCGGTTCCCACCTGACTCAGCATATTCTATGGCTCTCTGGCAGAATTACAGAATTTAAGAGAGTACTCCTTTTGCACACCTTTCCTTCATGGTTAGGTAAGGTTAAGGTTGATGCAATTTTTAAATCTCTGATTCTGTAATATGATAAATCTAACACTGAGACAACTAATATAGGATCAAACATGCACAAATCAAAATGTTAATGCAGTAAAAACTACTTCCACCAGAACTAGTTATTAACAAAATTTTCAACAAATCAGTTTTTATGTCTGAATCATATCATCAGTCTATTCTACTCTTTTTCATCCAGTGTTTGTATGCTACACCAGCCAGAATATCCTATGATTAATTCTAGGAAAGTATAAGATCAAGGTTTAATTTGTATTTTTGGGTTCAAATAATTTGTATAAGCAATTTAAAAATTTAGTTCCACCCAAGATCTTATCCAGGACAAGAGTATCATTCTCCTGACACACTATGATAGTAATGTTGAATTATTTCTATGCTTCAAATTTAGGTAATCCTATAAAAAAAAGGACAATGACAATCATACCATGCTAATAGTAAGAATTAGGTTTGATATCACTTCTTGGGACCCTATGGCTGACTATCAGTGACAAAGTTTCTCTCCTGATCCTTCAGTTTGATAACAAACTGATGCATTCAAAACTTTCCCACAGTGTTTTCACTTTGAGCTCATGATAGTGTTTTAAGTTAAAACTAAGTTACAAAGAGATAAAGATGGGAGTGGAAGGTCTTGTTCCTTTCTTCTTAATATTTATATAAGATAAGGAAAAACTCTGGTGCAGTCAACTGCCAATTGAAAACCAGAAAGTCATACTGAAACAGAATATGTACTTATATTGCTGATCTATGACCGCACGTACTGGGTTAGTCACTGTGATGCTAGATTGCACTTAGTGTGATTCTGTATTGCCAGTGTTGCAAAAGAGACTGGTGGGGACACTTCTGAAATTCCTTAATTATTCCTAAACCCAATAAATTCCTTCAAGTATCTGTACTAGTTTTAGAATCTCAGACTTTTGTTTAGTCTGTTCCTGTGCTTCAAGATGAATAAATTCATGCTTCCAAGTATGACAAATCCATGCAAACCACTTGCAAGCTCTCTATCACCTAATTCACAAAACTAGAGCAGAAAGGAACTTTCCTAAGGGAAATAAACAAGCAAAAGATAGCAGCAGCAAGAAGGACAAAAAAAGTGTTTTTTTGAATTTACTTCTTTTCTAATAATTTGTTAGGCATCTTCCAAACACTTCTTGTGTATTGCTAAAGGCACAGGAGGTCTTTTGAACTAAGTAGTCAGTGAAGATCAGGTGATTTATTGCTGCTACTGCTATTTAGCAAAACATTTTGCAATTCCCTTTAATATACTTTACTGACTACAACTGAATGCATAAAATCAGGTTTAAAATATAATTTGGATGTTAGAAAATTTCTGTATTTTTAATTCTCTATGTTATTCAATCTATTTTTTTTTGTTGGGTCTTTTTTTTTTCCCCTGGAAACCAAAAAGTGGAGTCTATACTTAACTGTACTTTGATAAAGGCTTCCTCCAAAATGTGTTCCTTATGATATTCTTGTTTTCAATTTTCTTCTTATGAACTTCATTTTTTTCTCTTGTCTGTCATCCTTACTTCTTTATCTTCCGCATAAGCCCATGTGAGTACACTTTGGATGCAGTTTTTACTGCAACAGGATCCTGCTTACATCTCCCATTCAGTCACCTGAGTGGTCTCTGAACTGCCCTTCACCTAAGAATTTGTATTTTGCGAAGGGCATAGAGACAATCAAAAATTTTCTTTATAACAATTTTCCATGTCAATATTTGAGCTGCTTTCATTAATTAAAGTAAATGGAAAAGGGATATCAACTTG
The DNA here is from genome assembly GCA_002909625.1 of Bambusicola thoracicus. Lineage (NCBI taxonomy): Eukaryota > Metazoa > Chordata > Aves > Galliformes > Phasianidae > Bambusicola > Bambusicola thoracicus. The sequence goes on along the minus strand of PPHD01015091.1, from coordinate 8,648 downwards.
GGTTGTTAAACTGTGCTAAAACATCTGTCAAGAGGAGAAGATATCATTTTTGCTATTTTATTTTCATTTTGTTTTCCTATTAACAGGCAGTAAAACTGACAGACTAAACTTCTGCAATAAACCAGTGAAGGACTATATCTAAACATAGATCTTATTTTCAAAGTATTTATTACACATGAATGAGCATTTGCAATTGTCTTGAATGTGATGGCAAAGAAATCTTTCTTTATTCTCATAACCTTACGTTATCTCATCACAGAAATAAAAGGAAGGATGAAACAAAGAAAAGCTCACAAATAAAAAGAATATAGCTTTGAAGTATCCGTGGGTTCACAATGTATAGCTTCACTTGTTTTAACTTGCAAGACTAAGGGTTTCTAATGTGGCTAAAACCATGGATTAGTAACTAAAACAGTTAAAAAATCCCCATGCAACGTAGGCTCTAGACATGTATAACAGAAACGCTCAGTGAAAATGGATATAACATTAATTCTTTCTCTCTTTCCTTTTTTTCTCTTAGCAAATCTTTCTGGATATTTTAGTCTACCCTATTTGCTGTTTGGTTGGTTTTGAGACAGAAGAATATAAAAGTCTAAAACTGTTGTACACTTGAGAAGTCACCAAATTCACTTCGGACAGAAAGAAGCTGTGCACATTATTAGCTTTCAGATGCAAGAGCCAAAGTGTTCAAGGAATGTTTATTGTTCTATAAAAGAAGAATTATACCAGTGTAAACAAGCTACGCCCACTCACCATTAAGAGCTGCTTCAGATTTCCCCTGGAATATCATATGGATCCATTACAGACACTTCTGTTTTCAGCGACTTACTTTACCAGCTGCAGAGTCATTTTACCAGTTTGTATGGCCCCGAAGTGCTATCCAACTTTATTAAACTAATTAAACTGGTAAAGACTATGTATTCTCATGATATATGTTATTTTGCTACAGCTCCCTATATTATCCATAGATTGTTGTGGAGAAAATGTTGTTTTATTGAGAACTTTGTCACTAGCAAAGTATTCATATTTGCTCAAATCTATGGCAGATAGAGCTGAGCACCAAAGGTTGAAGTTTGCAGAAACACATGCAAAAACTCCTCAGTTTTTCTAATCATAAAAATCACATCTATGTGAGGAAAAAGTCTACATTTTTAGGTACTTTTTTTTTTTTTTTTTTTTTTTTTTTTTTTTTTGCGAATTAGTTTTCAAAAAGAAAACAACCAAATGCCAAGATGTCTGTGACTATCAGCAACTTTTGGGCCTTGGTTAAGTACTTTCAGGAGTATTTAAGAGTAATTGATTTTCTGGTTCTTATTATTTACAATCAGATGTATATCATCTGTGAAAGTGATTATACTTAGATGAATCAATTTCTCATGAGTGTTACTGTGAAATGATAAGATTCAGAGTAAAATATGTGCCTACTGAGGATTTAAAATCTCATTTTAGATGCTAAATGCAAATATATGAAGATGCTTGGATTTCCTGGAGGACATGCATTTAATTACATCAAAGAAAAGTATTTCTCAGTGTTCTCATGTGTCTCACAAAACATTCCTTCCTGAGTCTTAGAAATGTGCATTTTCCCTGAAAATAGTGATGCTCAAGAGACAAAGATTTTTGTTCCTTAAAGGTTGTGTCCAGTACAGGTGAGAACAACCATTTCTTACTAATTTTCCAGATGACAGTACAACTCCGAGATCACTTGTTTTACCCATGGAGCACAGATGAGAAGTCAGATTTCTCAAGGAGGACACTTGAGGCACATAATATGCTAATGCTGGGGGAATCCTGCAAAAAGGGTATCTTGGTGGGACATTATGATTTTTCCAAACTGACATTCAAAAAAGATGAAAAGGATGAATTGTCTAGTGAGCAGATGAGTTAATGAAACTTGTTCTGTTCAATTTGGCTCAAAATTACATGATGGCCAAAGAGACAGCTGAATAGGTACAGTGTGCTTTTAGAAGTTTGACTTCAGAAGGAAATAATCTTCAGAACTCAATGAAAGCTACTACACATAGTAAAAGAAACATAGCATCTGCAACTTTCAGGAATACTTAGCACTTTTCAAATTATCCACAATGTTACCCATATCTGCCAGACTTATAGAAACTATTTTTATTACATTTTTTTTCTAATGTCTTAGTTTTGCTTACTACATTGGATGCACATGAAGGTGAACAATCCACAGCCTATGAGCAGGGAGGAGTTTGTCTCCAAAGGAAGTGGGGTCTTGTAAACTGCAGTGACGTGTCTGTTCGAAAGGATAGATTTGGCAAAGTATGGAGGGATATTTCACAGTGTGCATGCAAAAAATGATTAGATATAATTGTATAGGTCCTTCAGAAGTGTTCTTTTAAAAATGGTCCTTTATTACAAAGGTGAGCATTTATAGCTAAAGATGTAAGGTGGGGATGAGTTTATACGTCTTCTAATTACTGATTGAATACAGAAGAGTTATTAGTTTCTCTGAATTGAGCTATGTAGGCACTGTCTGTGGTCTGAAAGTATAACCTCTTACCAGTTTGACACTGTAACCAGGGAGTTTAGTCTCTGTAATAAGCAATTTATATTCTGTGTTACTGCCACAGTAGTTGCTGCATTTCAAATATTCATGCAAAGAAAGGCTACTGCTGCGTACTTTTTTACAAATCACACCAACTGCAAACTCAACAAGGGTAGCTTTCCCTCTGAAATCCGCTTTGTCTTCAAGAGTATATCTTTACCTTGTCACCGGCTGCATACTGTGATGAAGATGAATTGAGATCACATAGCAGTGTACCTTTCATTGACTCTTGAAAAGGTATCAGCTTTGCAGAGACAGAGGAGTCTTCCAGCAGTGGAGAATTCTCTTTCAGTCACTCATTAGCACTTCTTGTAGATCATAGCACCAAATCCTTCAGGGAATGAAACCAAGTTTAGAGCTCTGTGTGTGCCTGGCAATAGAACTCTGCTTTTAAGGTGAAGAGAAGTTCATAAGAGGAACCCTTGTAGTTTTCTGTAAAAAAAATAAAAAATAATACTGGCAGATTTTTAAAAACAAATTGAATAGAAATAATGGTTGTGGAAGTTAGCAAATAGCAAACAGACTCTCAGTTTTCCAGAATGGTTACTCAGTTTGGAATACTAAACTCTTTGAGAAGACAGAATTCACTGCCCTCTTTGAATCAGTCTCTCCCATAGTTCTGGACACATCCACATAAAATTATGTTTATTTCTAAAAGATTTAAATACAAATCTTCCTGGATAAATTGCATCAACTTTATATAAATAGGAACAGGACTTCTCCCATGAAAGTGCAACTTCTTTATGCAGTTTCCCACAGTGTGTTCTCTTGTCTGATCAGTTAGTAATGTTTTGCATTACTTTATGTCATTTTTTAGATGAAATTTAAATAAAATTTTGACATTTGGTTTTTTTCATGTGTGGTCTGACATGAAATTGTGTTTTAAAGGTCATGAATTTGAAATAAGCCCTCAAATTTAAACAAGCTGAAGGCAGGCTGTCGGTTCCTTTGTACAGTATCTTGTTGTTTCCTCCTTCTTTATTCAGAAAAATGTACCTTCTGCCTTAAAAAAAAATAATAACAAAGAATAAAATAAAAAATTAAGTTCCTCTCTGGGATTGGTTCTAGAGCAAGAGCACCATAAATATACGAGTAACAATATATATTCCTGACAAAGCCTAATTTGCCTAATCTCTCAGCTCTTGTCAAGTCCTCTCCAGCTAAGTCCCACTCCAGAGAACACACAAACTCCACATGAACATAAATGAACACCTGCTCAGCTGTAACTACTACCAGTTTGCTACCTGATGTTTCACGGGTGCTCCTAATAGCATCTATTTTATTTTCCTTATCTTGTCAAAGTTTAATCTGTATGACTAGAAATCATAAGCTGTAATAATAATCCGTGGAAGTAAGGCTTTGTTAACATCTTCTAGATCAATAAAATAAAACTAAACATTGAGTGCCCCGTGGCAAGTGTGATCAAAGAGGCAACAAAAATCTAACAAGACAGTAATAACAGCTACACACTTAAGTACAAATGTACAGTGTTTGGAAAAACAATTTGTTGGCACTTTAAGTGGTTGAATCTTGGAACAGGTTGTTCCGGAAAATGGCAATAGCATTTATTTGTGCTTAGACTGAATTATCTCACCAGAAAGCTCCTTCAAGCCACAGCAGTAACTGAATCCTATAAGTTCAGTATCTAAAGGGCGCATAGTGACACAAGAAGAAAATATGTTATAAAAGCAGGTTTTGGGTAAAAAGGGAGTGTAGTAAAAACAAATAAACCTCAAGTGTGTTTAAATAAATCAAGTAAAGTACTTAGAAGTTGTTAGGATGTTCTAAAAATAACAGCCATTTATGGGTGCACATGGATTGCATGAATCAATGCTTGCAACAGCAGTTGTATCATGATTGTGTTTTGTTCAAGCTAAAGAGTTGAACTTGCTGGCTTACATATAGTATGTTAGCAGTGCAACTGCATTGTTCCTTGAAGTCGCCCAATAGGATGAAGCTGTGTCCTGTTGTGTTGACTTATTGTCCTGCTCACACTGAGTCATAATACTTCTGCAAAACACACATTTAGCATAGTTTAGGCAGTCTGTGAGGATATGTATAATACTGACCAGAAAAGATGGGAGATAGAAATTGAAAGGTAAAGATTATTCACATTCAAAAATAAGTAAATAAGTTGGGATAAGACCAAGTGCACAGATGTTCAAGTTTACTTCTACCTGAAGACAGTAGCTAAGTATCAATAATCAGACTGAGATCTAATGAGGAGAATGGATCCTGGGACTATTTGAGAAAGTTTCAGATGTATTCTTTTGCAATCCTGGTTTCCAGGAGTGTGTATATTTTATAGCAATATCTACATTCCTGTACCAACATACTCTCTAATTAGGAAAGCCTCTAGATGGCATAAAAGTGGAATTACTGAAAGTAGGCCCCTTATTGCTTGTCCTTAGGCATACAGAATTTGTCAGGGCAGAAGTGAAAGGAGTCTGTTCTGGGCTCCTGAGCCAGCATGTCCCAGAGGGACCCTACTATATGTTGCAATGAAGGCTAGAGCAAATCAGATGCAACTTCATGGAGAAACAGCATCCTGAAATAGTCAAGAGACTTTTTTTTTTTTTTTTTTTTTTTTTTTGTCCTTTCTTTACTGGAATTTTGGAGAATCGGCCAAGAAAAATGGAAATCTTGCCAAGATGTGACAGAGCCAAAAAGGAAGCTAAAGTTTAGGCAGATCCCTTGAGAGACTTTTATACTACCAGCCTTAGGGAAAAGCTTGGCCAGTATGGAAAACCAGTATGAGAGCTGTCATTGATTTCCTAAAGGCAAGGCTGCATACCTTGTCCTGCTAAAAACAAGTTTTATAAATATGCATGCCACACTATGTCCTTGGGCACAGGGACAAAAACTACTTTTAGCATGACTTGAATTCACATTTTCGGATGTGAAAGGCTAGAACAGTAATAGCTGATGCCAAAGAGTACCTTTAACCCCTCGATTCCCAAAGGAAACAAGATGTATAACTATATAACCAGTGGCTGCATTCACATGTTTTAATATTATTTACCAGTCATGTAATAATACAATTTCAAGCAAAGATTGAGCATGACCTACATTTTTGCTGTGAAATGAGCAGCAGGGAATTAATTCCTACAGTATGGGCAAATGTCTGATGTTTCGTGCAGACAGGGAAGTTAATGTTTGTTTGTGTGCACTTACTGCTGCTTGACAATTGACATAAATGCTTCATTGTATTTTCACATCTATTCTCTTTTCAGAAAACAGAAATAAGCCTTGATGAGACTTCTTTTCTCAAAACCAGATTTTCAAGTTCTCATTTACCCATCAAATCACTTAACGATATTAGCAATCTCAGTGAATATAAAAGGATTTTATTATGCAAATTACGCCTGTAATTCAGTGTTTGAAAGAATTTGAGTTTTAGTTTAGTTTAGCTGCTGATATTATTCACAATGCCAGTGAAACTGTTGCAGTGTCCACTGTGACAATCATGTTGATTTTAGAATAATAAAATTGTTTGAGTTGGAAGGGACATTTAAAGGTCATCTGCTCCAACTCCCTTGCAACAAACATTACTGAATGTCTCCAAGAACGGGGCATCTACCACCTCTCTGGGGAACTTGTTCCAGTGTCTCAGTAACATTTAAAAAGATTTATTCCTTATATCCAATCTAAATCTCCCTTCTTTTAATTTGAAACCATCTATCCTTGTCCATTCACAACAGACCCTTGTTTATTATAGCCCCTCTTTAGATACTGACAGGTTGCTATCATGTCTCCCTAGAGCCTTCACTTCTCCAGGCTAAACAGCTCCAGCTCTCTCAGCCTATCCTCATAGGGGAGGTGTTCCATCCCTCTAATAATTTTTGTGCGTCTCCTCTGTACGCACTCCAACAGGATCCCATCTCTCCTGTACCGAGAACTCCATATCTGAAGCAGTACTCCAGGTGAGGTTTCACTAGTACAGAGTAGAGGGGCAGGATCACCTCCTTTGACCTGCTGGCCATGCTGCTTTTGATGCAGCTCAGGATATTGTGGGCTTTCTGGACTGGGAGTACACACTGCTGGATCATGTCTACCTTGCCATCCACCAGTACCTCAAAGTCCTTTTCAGCAGGGCTGTGCTCTACCCTTCTTCCCCCAGCCTGTACTGATAGTGGGGGTTACCACAACCCAGGTGCAAGACCTCTCACATGGATATGCTGAACCTCATAAGGTTCACCTGAGCCCACTGCTCAAACCTGTCATGTCCTTTTGGAAGGCATCCCATACCTTGAGCATGTAGACTGTACCACACAGCTTGACGTAATCTGCAAGCTAGCTGAGGAGATATTATTGATGAAGATATTAAAGAGCATTGCTCCCAGTACTGACCCGTAAGGGACACAACTTGTCAATGATTTCAACCTGGACACTGAGCCATTGACACCCAGTCTTCTGAGTATGATGTTACAACTGGTTCCATGTCCATCAAACAGTTCACCCATCAGATCCATGTATTTGCAATTTGAAGAGAAGGATGTTATGGGGGACCATGTCAAAGACCTTACTAAAGTCCAGATAAATGATATCAGTGGCTCTTTCCATGTACACTGATACAATTATACCATTATAAAAAAGCAGCAAAGTTGGTCAGGGAGGACCTGCCCTTGGTAAAGCCAGGCTGGTTATCCCACATCACCTCCCTCTCTTCTATCTGCCGTAGCATTTTTTCCAGGATGATCAGCTCCATGATCTTCCATGGCACAGAGGTGAGGCTGACAGGTCGGTATTTCCCTGGTTCATCCTTTCTACCTTTCTTAAAAATGCGTGCTATCTTGCCTTTTTTCCAGTCATTACCTGACTTCACCTGATTGCCATGAATTTTCAAATATCATTGAGAGCGTCTTGGTGACTATATCAGCCAATTCCCTCAGGACTCTTGCTCAAGTACACTGAATAATTGCCACTTGAAGAAAGAGGGAACTCAGATCTATATGTAATTGTTACTAAAACTAGTAGTTCTAAATTAGTAACAGTGAAGTTAAAGATTTTTGATAATTCTCTGTATTTTGGATCATGGATATGTACAGTTATGAAAAGTAAATGAATATTATATTGTTAATATTAGTAAGATATTATATAAAAGCTGCTTCATTCTAGTAATATTATTTCTTTAATGTAAATATCTTGGTTTATTCTAATATTCATTCACCACAATTAACCTCTAATTGTTTAAATACATTTTATTTATTAATATATTATGGAAACTCAGTATACGGAAAATATTTATAATGCAAATTTGATTATTTTAAATAAGCTTTTCAGATACATTTAATGAAGAGGAGATAAAAATATATCTTAAGGGGAAGAGCACATGTGAGAAGATATTTACCATACAACATGATAATGGCTTCATACAAATTTTAAAGTAGCTATGTAAGTTATCTGCAGTTATCAGTTTATTGTCTCATAAATATATATGGCTGCAATCACCTGGCCAAATCAGAATCGTTATGCTTTATTGAATTTTCTGCTTATAAGCAACAACTGTATAAAATAGAAAACTTTCTTCAGTTCTAATGATGAAAAATTGGTAGGATATATTTAATTATAACCATATGAAAACTTTCTTTACATAGTAATTTTTTTTCAATTCAACCACCTAATTTTGTCAATTGCTTCAACCCCTAGGAAGAATATGTCCCTATAGAGTACAGAAGTAGGATAGCTGATCTGAAGTGTGTGCAGAAAACAGGAAGTCTAATTCAAGTCATTTTGATGACTATATTTTCCCTTGGCACTGTGCTTCAAATCTACCGTCTTTACAATGACAATACTTTCTGCGTTTTATGTAAGATGTGAAAGCTCATCAGAGCTTGTCTACACAAGAAATTAGCTGTTCCTGAGTAAATCCAGGTTAGAACACATTTGCAAATTTAATTGTCCTGAAAGTGAAATGAATTTGAAAGTAGAATAGATAGTGTTTTTAGAAAACAACATTCCTTAATCTATGTGAATTTTTAGCTGTGGAACAATACATTCTTTCATTAAGGTTACTTCAAAGGGCTGAAAATAAAATTCAGATCACAGAAGTACGCCATATTCTAGTCTGTTAAAAATA
>PPHD01015090.1:0-16309 GCA_002909625.1 Bambusicola thoracicus | reverse complement strand
GGGGGGGGGGTGGCGGGGCCCGAGCCGCGGGGAGCGCGGGGGGCCGGGCCCGCCGGCATCGCGCGGCCCGAGGGGGAGCGGAAGGCTCCGCGGGCGTCCCGCGTGGGCGCGGCTCTCGAGGCTCGGATCGCTCCCTCGGACCCCTCGGCATCCGCGGCGCGGGGATGCGGGCGGCGCGCTGCCTCGTGCGCGGGGATGGGCGCGGCGTGGCCGAGCTCTGGGACCCGGTGCGGCGTGGGACAGCGGTCCCTCCCGTAGCCGGCGGTGGGCTGAGCTCCGCGGGGCTGGCGGGGCTGCAGGGCAGGGCCGGGCCTTCTGGGATCGCCCCGCCGCGTTGTTGCGCTCTTCTCTTTCTGTGCGATCTTATACGTTTTCTTGTGAGGGTTCTCGGGTGCGACGCACCACGTTGATAGTTGGTTCGAAGTGGTATTGTAGTCCTCCCGGAGCAGCGGGCTGCGGGTTCCTGGCTGTGCTGCTGCTCTCAGGCAGTGGGAGTTGGGCGCAGCCCCGAGTGACTTAGCAAAGTGTGATTGCTGTGAATGCAGGCTCTGCTTCTTACCTTTATGTTTCCTTGGTGGAAAAGACAGATAAACGTTTTACGCGGGAAGACCTGGAAGCACATATCCCTAATGGACGTTGAGCTATCTGTGCATTTCAGATTGATGTTGTGAGCCTTAAAATCCAACAAGAGCTTCCACCTGTGGATGCATGTGGGAGTTTGCGAACGAACCGCCTTTCAATGCGGAGAAGCACAAGAGTTTCCCTGGGCATTGGATGTCGCTGAGCAGGGCGTTGGGGGGCACGGAGTGGGGCAGTGCGTGGTTGGGGCACAGCACACACGGAGCAGCCACACTGCAGGAGAGAACGGCTCAGGGGGTTGGGTGGGCACAGAAGCATCTCTGCCCTCTGCACTCAGCTTCCAGCCCTCTGCAGGTGCTGTGCTGCTCTGCTCAGCAGTATAAATCCTTTTTCAGAGTGGGGTGGTTTGAAAAACATTCAGAACTTGGTTTCTGTCTGCTGTTAAGTAAACTTCATGCCTGGGTATAGTTTACAAGAATAAAACCAATCTTAAAGGAGTACTTGTCATGAAAACTTCCAAGATCTAATGTTTTTATGTGTGTGTTTCTTTGGCAAACCAGATTTGTTTCTTTATGGCTGTAGAGTTGTGGAGAAGTGATTGAGTTTTGCTCTCCCTCAGGCAAAAACAAGTCCATCTGTAAATTTGGATTGTGGAGTTTTCATTGCTCGTAGCATTAGGCATACAAAGAGCATGATTTGGGTATTAAATGCCTTAATGTCTGCGGAGCTGGGGAGTTGGGAACATGCTGTGTGGCTCTGGCTCCTGATGGGAGCTGGTTCCTTCAGGAGGGAGGAGTGTGGCTCAGATTCTGCAAGATAAAACTGTGATTTAACCCATGTTTGTGTAATTGAGCAGGCTCACAGTGCATGACATTACATGTTCTTAAATCCCCGCAAAATGGAATTCTCAGGATGTATCCTGCTGTAGCGTACGGAGTTTCATTTAGCGTATGTGTGCAAGTTAGCCCATTTGACAACAGTTGCCACCCGCAGAATTAAGTACAGGGCATGTAAATAGCTAAAGAGGCAGACAGTTATTTTGTCGTGACGCGTTCAGTGTTATTTACACACGTGGAACGTCTGCTAAGGGTGGCGGTGCACAAGCAGTGTGGCAGTGCTGTGCTGGGGTAAGGAGCTGCGTTCTGACCTCCGCCAGATGGGTTTCAGGCAGCCAATGCAACACACCGTGCTTCAGTGGGGCTCTTTGCAGCAGGGAGAGCAAAAGGCATCTGCAGAGATGTCTCTAAGAAGTTATATGTTTTAATTGCCCCCTGAGAACATTATGATTAACTAAAATATGGATAATGAATGTCAGTGTACTGAGAACAAGCTGAGCTTCTGTCTGTTTTGATGCCGGTTTGAGATCACAGCTGGTCACAAGGCTTCAGCAGAGCTCACGGCTTTGAGACGTACCTACAGGGGTCAGAAATGCATCAGTAAGTGCACTCGAGTGGGGCTTTGTAAGCAGCTGACTGCCGTGGGGCTGAGCTGTGTGCATGCAATCCATCAGTGCAGTTGTTGGGGCACAGCTCTGGGATTTGGTGCTTCTCATGGAGTGTTTGCCTGAAGTGCTTCCCTTGTGCTGCTCTGCCTCCTTCTTAGGGCAGAAAATAAAGCTTTGAAAGTATTGTTAAAGTGTAAGTTCTTTAAAAAAAAGCCTTCCTTTATTAACAAGAGTTGCCGTTAGTTTGGCTGCATCCCAGATCCAGTGCTGATGGTTTTGCCAACAGTAATCCACCTGGATGAAATCCTCTGGGAACTGTGTGATGGAAGAGTAAGTGTGCACATAATGCTGCCTTCATGTTTGCGTGTACAAAGCCTGCATGATCCAAGTTTTCTACCTGAGCAGTGGGAAGGAGCCCCATCTGAGCAGCCCGGTTAGTGGGATCTCATGGTTTAGTTTCTGCATTCTCATGTAGGCACGCAGACCTTGCAGTCACACTTCCCTTTGTTTCCCTCCTCCAGCCTCGCAAAGAGATCCACCCTCTAAGACCTGTATTGGGTGAGTGTCTGAGGCTTTGCAGTCATAAAATGGTTAAGGACATCTCCCTGTAAAATGAACTGCCCCTGGCCCAGGTGAAACTGGAGTTTGTGGGAGGAGTGGTGTCAACACAGAGTTGGATCTGAATAATTCAGTCGGTATGGTCATGGTAAAATTGCACAAGCCAGTTGGATCTGTTTTTAATTCTCAGTTACTGATGGGAAGAAAGAAATGGTGCTCAAGGATTGCAACGTCTGTAAACTCCTTGTCTGTGTGTAATTAGAGCTTAGGTCCTGTCCTGTTAAGTGCTATAACATGGTCTGGTTTTGCCTGTGTACCGGATGTAAGCTGTCATGTTCCCATCAAACTGCTCGTGGTGCGTCCCTGTGCTTGCCCCATAGCATGGCCCATGTTGGCGGGGCTGACACAGCCCTCCTTCCTTTGGGATATCAGCATGGTGCTGAAGGCACCAAGCCGATGTTTTCGTCTTGGTAACATACCTCTAGGAGGGCTGTGGCCCTAAGATGGCTGCTCCCTGCCTTGTCCATGTCTGTAGTGCTGCCTCACCGTTACTACACTTTCTTTTACAGGTAACTATTGTTTTTTTGCTATCTCAGCTGTGTTTTCTAGCTCCTGGTTTTTCATGTGGGTTCTCATTATCATTGGGATTTGCTCTTGACCATCAGATTCAGCTGAAAGTGTCCAGCAGATTGAGAAGTTCAGAGACAGCAGAGGAAAAGAAGGCAGCTCTGGTTGCACTAGCGCGGAGATTCATTTCCTATAAAAAGAGTGCAAAACTGCATGGAGAGTGTTGGGGTCTTCCTACCTTGTGTGCATTACCTGGCTGTCACAGGTTTAGCTCCTGCTTTACTCAGTGGCCCTGGCTGTGTGGGCCTTTCTGTTCTTTTGTTTTTTGCATAGAAGTTCTCTACTGTTTTTTTTTTTTTTAATCGCATGCAGAGTATTTTTATAACAATATTTACCTGCTAATTCTTCTATTTTCCAGTTCATTTTGGAGGTGGATAACTGCTCAGATTGCAAGAATAACAAGAGGTTAGTACATAAACATGCTTAGTTTTTTGATTATTTGATTTCCATTTATGTGTAGATGCATCAAAGTTCAGCAGAGCAGAACATGTCAGACATAATTCACCTGTCTTGGGCTGTGCTCTGAGGTACTCCTTTGTTCTCCATCTCTCATGTTCTTTCTTTCCCACTTGCTAACCTCCCAGGAAATTATACCAGTCTGTTGGTGGCAGTTGTGACACTCAGGTGGTCTGGAAAGCATCAGAGCTGGTGGGGAGTGTGCAGTGTGAGCATGTGGCTGGAGCAGAGAAGGGAAAAGGATGAATGGAGCGAGCCTTTGCCCTGTGACAGTACTGTGGTGTTAGTGCTGTTCAAGTCATCCTGCTGGTAACTTCTCAGATGTGAATGAGCTTAGGAGATTGAAGTCTTCATAGACTTGGTTGTTTCAGGTTAGGAATAAAGCAGTCCTGCATTGCTGTCAGGGAGCTGTGTGCTGTCTGCTCCCCAGTTTTCAGTAGGTCAGCTCAGATTCCGGAAACAATCCTAAGTAACGTGGGGTCTTTAGAAAAAACGTAAGAAAGAATGCCTTACATTTTCCTCTTTTCAGTACCTTTTGCAGCTTTGTAGGTTTTGCAAAAACCAGCAGGTTTTGCAGCTGCTTTGAATTCAGAGTCCTTGTGCAAACAGCAAAGTCAGTGATTGTAACAGAAATTACTATTCCCTGGACTCCTGTCTAGGCTCAGCTATTGTGTTCTGGTGTTGTACTGTTGAATTTCCAATTGGAAGCAAACCTTGATTTGCCTTATTTGTTTTGCAATAGGAGATATTAACTTTGAGTTTTGTTTTTCTTCTTCCTTTTGCCCCTTGAAGTGCTGAGAGCTCAATTTGGGGGAGCCATGGAAGAGTCTTCCCAACCTGCGAAACCCCTGGAGATGAACCCTCACTCTCGCTTTATTATTGGTTCCGTGTCAGAGGATAACTCAGAAGATGAGACAAGCTCCTTGGTGAAACTTGACCTGCTAGAGGAGAAAGAGAGGTCTCTGTCCCCTGTTTCTGTCTGCTCGGATTCCCTTTCAGACCTGGGACTTCCTAGTGCTCAAGATGGTCTGGCAAACCATATGAGGTATGGAGAAATATCTCAGCTTCAGTCTCTTACCCTATCAATTCTTAAGAAAGTCCAAAGCTACTCCTTGCAAGTTGCATGCTAATTAATCTCACCTTCGCATCTTGGTTGTGGGTTTGGCCTCAAAAGTTTTTGCGGTGGTTTTTGGATAGTTTTTGTTTTGGATAGAGAAAGTTCTGATTAAAGAAATGATTGGTAACCTGTGAAGTGGCAGTAAACCACAGCTTAATGCAGTAGCTGCTGCTTGCAGCTCAGGGAGATGTTGGCCTCATAGGTGGGAGAAGGACTGCTTTATTTGTGCTTTTTGTTGGTGGTACCCATGTCACCTTATGAAGACAGCATCTGAAAACATGCACAGATGGGGCTGGGGCCAAAGGGTGATAGTGGTCCATAGCTGAGAGTTGTTCTGGTCATGCTGATGGATACGGTCAGCCAGCTGGCGACGATATAACGGATGGAAAACCTTACACAAATTTAAAGGAGGTTGCCTTTCCCCTAACTGTCAATTGTAATAATTAGGCAGCCAAAAAAGGTAAATTTGAAGTGAGAAAAGCTCTGGTCTTGTAACTGTATACGTTTGAGGAACAGAAGAAACTGTATGAAGGCATAACCACTAGTGTGAAACAAACAGGAGAGCAAGAAAATCAAGCAGTGTCTGCGTGCAACTTCGAGGACACTGCCTGGCACGAGAGAGCTGTAATGCAATAGATGTGCAACCTTGAGCACCTCTGTTGTAACTTGCTTACTTTGGCATTCTGTTTTGAGGGTACTTGACTTTTAGTTAAATTGGAGGGAAATGCCAATTCAAATAACAATAAAAAAAAGTTACAGCATTAGGCTGTTTTTCTAAGATAAGGTTAGATGAATTGAAATGGTGTTCCAGGATGGTAGTCTCTTTCATCAAAAGATTTCCAAATAATGTTTGCAGATGGAGAAACTGAGACAAAGACGAGGTAAACAACTTGCCTGCAGTCACGGTTTGACAGTGAATTAATGGAACACTGGCATTCTTGCTTACAGCTTTCTTTTGATAATCACAAAGGTGCAACTCTTTCTGGAGCGTCAAAGACAAATTGAGTGAGGAGTTCTGGGCAGTATTGCTCAAACAAGTTTCAGATCCAAGGGAGAATGTCTTCTCGAGGAGTTGCCAAAAACCTTTCCATTTTCTGGGTAGCCCCACTGTACCACACGGGAAGGTTTGGTTAGCTAGCCACAGAAACAGTCTGTAGCTGAGGTGCAGGGTTCTTCTCAGGGAGCAATTATCTCCAAATTAGAGAACTGAGTCAGATGCAGAAGGGTTGTGTGAGTGCACCTGAGTGATCCGTTACCTCTTCACAGAGCGTGGCAGGCGGTACACCTATTGCTCTGATGGCTGGAGAAAAGAGATTACTTCTTGCAGCACGGGAGGCCCAGAAGAGCAGGGCTGGTTGTCAGCCATCAAGTTGTTCTTCCCTCTCATGCTCCAGATCACTGAAATTTAGACATTTTGTTGCTTTGTGGAGGTTATCTGTGAGGCAGTCTATCCCGTCCTGTAACACCGAATGCTGGTGCTGTACCTTCTGTGCAGCGGCTGTCCCAGCACTTATCCTCATCTCCCAAGCAAATTTTCACTCCTGGAAAGAGCACCCTGTCAGTATGAAAATGACATTGCTGATTAGGAATGTTTTTCCTTGGTCATTAGCTCTCATGAGCTGTTGTTTTATAGCAATAAACTCATTCAAATAAAAAGCAACATCACGCTGTCACTTCGTGCGGCATGGGTGGGTGCTTCACTGTGCTTCTTGGCGTTTGCTCTGTACCTGAAACCTCGCAGCTCTTTATCTGAGCTGGAAAGTGCTGCTGAGGTTGGGTTGTGGTGCCTGACCGATAGGTTCTGGCCCAGCTGTGAACGGGCTGAGTGCCAGCTCGTGTTTCTTCATCTGAGCATGCGGAGCGTGTGTGGCTGTGCTGCTCCATCTATTGCCTTATTGATCTGGGTAAGTGTTTATGCTGTTGCTAAAGCCGGTCTTGCTGGGACAGGCTGTACAATACAGGCTTCACACCACTAGATATCTGTGCAGGCCTTTGATTGAGCTAGCTGACTGCTAGAGATGGGACTGAGAAAGCCATGATCTGATAATGAACTTCAAATCAGTGTCTGTTACACCAATGCTTAATGAAAGCGTGTGCTGGAAGAGTAGCTGTGCACATGAATGTTCTGATTCTTTCCTTTCTTGTAGCTGTATTTTATTTAAAGAGCATCAGTGATAAAACTTGTGTAAATTTCTTCCTTGCTCGGTTAATTATAGCACTGAACATTGACCGTGTGCATCCTTAAAGAAAGTGGTTGCGTGCAGCTTACGCTGACAAAATGTGCTCTTTGTTGCATTTTGCACCTCCAGGTGATAGACCGGACGTACAGTTTTTCCTTTGTCCTTTTGTTTCTGGGTGTAGCTGTGCTGTGTTTGAGTGCAGTGCTCCCAGCTGAGGGCAGCTCTCCCGTGGCCGTGGTGCTTTGTGCTGTGCAGGGGCTGTTAGTTCTGTTCCTGAGGTTTCAGGGGGAGATAAAGTAACTTCTCTGTGAATGGCACATGGAGGGTATGTTGGGTTAGTTTGTTTTGTTTAATAAATTGTTCTTGTCTGATGCTATATTTGATTCCTAGTTTTAAAGATAGCATCCAGTATCAAATTCTTGTTTAAAATAGAATAAATCCTGCATGCCTTCTGGTATTTGTCCATCAAGGCTCTGGTTTCATAAGCAATGAAACGGGTGTACGAAATCACCTGGCAAACCACTTGTAACAACCGAAAGCCGCATTTTTAGAGGTATCTCTCTCTTAGCTCTGATAGTGCAGCCACAGAGATGCTGGCCTTCATGCTGAGCGTTATTGGCACTTCTGGGTGAACGGTCTGAAGAAAATGTTTGTTGAAACCAGGAACACATAGAATTTCATGCTTCACAGGGATATGAAAGTGAAGGTATTGTGGGGTTTTAGGAACTGGAATATGGATTTTGATTGAAATGTGGTGCCAGGAATTGGGTGCCAGGGTTTCAGCAGGAAGGGTGTGATGGAGGAGTGGTTCCTGAGAGAGAAGTTTGAAGGAGAGGGAAGGGATTTGTGGCCTCAGTACTGAGCAGTTCCTCTGTATTCTTATGGGAGTCCTAGCAGTGTGTGCTGGTTTGATTTCTGTTGTTTTGGAACCGAAGTTCCTGCTTTAGGCTGCATACCTGCCTTGATTGCTGTTTAAAATTGCATCAGCATGAATGTGACGTTATCTTGCCAGGAAGAGGGCCGTTGTAATTTGTGCTGTATCCTTTGCTTATTTTCTGAAATTCCTGGGTGCAGCTCTGTGTCAGGGCTGCCATGAGACTCTGTTGGCTTTGGTTAATGTGTTGAGGCACTGACTTCTGGCAGTTTCTGCCTTCAAGCCAACAGTTCTGTCTCTTTAAGGCTGCAGGGAAGACTGTCTTTGAGTAAGTCTGGATCGCTGCCTTCCAGCGTCCATTCCTCTGACCATAGCCGCCCTTTGCTCTGGCTGCAGAGGTCTGCATTGCCTGCTGGCTTACACGTGTGCTTGCTCCTTCCCTCCGCCTCTCTGCGAATAGGCTGCAGGGCAGGCCTTGCACCGGGGCAGGTTTTGTGGATGCTTCACCAAGTCCTGCCACCCGCACCAGATGCACCCACGCATCGGCATGTACATATTACAAAACAGAAATCCCAAACTGATAAGAGCTGTCCTCCCTCCACACCCTGCACAGGCCAAACATGGGGAAAATAAAGAATCATCTTTTCTCAGGGTGTGCGTATGTGTGTGTATGTCTGTGCTGCAGCCTCCTTACGGCCGCCTTGCACACACGCCAGCTCACGCATCGCTGCCTTTGGAACAAACTGCAGCGTCACCGCCAGCGCTGGGCATGTTGCAGTGCTGGGATCAGTGCAGGCTCCTGGCTGCGATGTGCGTCAGGTATGTCTGCAATCGGCGCGGTTTCCCTCAGGACAGCTGAGAAGCACGAAGGCTTCCCTTTTGTCTGCCTGCAGGCCGAGCCTCCAGGGAGGGGGGTGCTTTTCACATGCTGTTTGCCAGCTGGGTTCTGAATAGTGCTGTGGTTAGGGAGTGGGCTTTGTGCATGTGATGCTAAGTGTTGTGTCACAGTGACACATCCTCGTGTGGCGCGGTTCTGTTGGGATGCTGCAGTCCATCGTCTCCATTGATGCTGCAGCAGAGGCACAATGAGTGCTTTTAACCCAGCTGAAGCTGTTCTCTGACATGAGGCTGTGTGTAGCTGTAGGATTTGTTTCCTTGCAGCTACAGTGGTTGGAAGCTATCAGGGTTAGGAGCTATGGGTTGGCTTTTTTGGAGTGTGGGCAAATGTTTGGGAGAAAGATTTCACAAAGACTGAAAAATAAATTCCAATTACATTGAATAACTGTAAGTCTTAAAGTCAGGATCAAAAACTGAGGAAATTTAATGTCATGCAAGAATTTTATTTAGAAAGAGATGGAATGTACCATTTTCTATATGCAATGTGTGTCCAGTGAAGTCACTGGATATGTGGTAGGCTCTGCACGTCCAGGAGAGGAAGCAGTGCAGATTTTATCAAGCTGAGTCTGATATTTCTTTAGTCTCTGCCCTTGTGATGGCCTTCTGGGAATTGGTGGGGTGGTGGGAGCCTCCCGGCAGGGCTGGGGGAGCAGGAGCTTGCAGAGCGCAGGGAAGTGGGTGTCCAGATGGGGCTGTTGGGACGGACTTGGTGCGAGAAGGTACCTCAAGACAGTGGGCTTTTTCTTACACTCTTCTGTCTTAAAATGAATTAAATGAGGAATTTCTGCCACTCTTGGGTGGTCTGAACTTTTTTTCAAAGAGGGAATAAGCTGCCATGTGAGAGGGGCTTTCAGTAACCAGGCAGATGTGTAATGCACTCCGACACAGCCTCAGCTTTTTATCAGGGAATTAATAAAGTGCCAAGCTGGAAGGGGTGCCAGGAGTCCTCTGGGCTGTGTTTGCCCCAAGGTCTGGTCATCTGGATGCTGAGCTGCTCCTGATCAGGGACTGCGTGAACCAGTTGTGAAACCTTGTTCCCACTGGCATTCTGTACTGTCCTTCTGCCCACTGCTGGCATTTGCAGTATTGTTTGAAAGGTTTTCTAACGTGTGTTCTCTGTTATAATTAGGTTCATTACTTCCTGTTCTCAGGAACCTTTCTCATCCTCTTTTCCTGTATATAAAGACTGTCACTAGGCATCCTCACCAGGCCCAACCAGTGCTGGCAGCCCCTTTGCTTCCTGGGCTGTGTTCATCAGACCCACAGTTGTTTTCATCTGCTCTTTTCTGGATGCTTTACATCTTTCTTTATGGACTGTGCCCCAGACTGCTTCCCGTGTGAAGGAGAGCAGGGCCACTTATCGTGTCTTCCATCTGACACTCCTCTTGGCTTATTGCAGCACAACTACTGTTATACAACAGCATGTTGCTGATGCAAGTCCCCTCTGACCTGCAGGGCTGGGGCTTCTCTTCTCTTCTGCAGCCATCCATGTGGGGGGCGGGTGATGTGGCTTTTGTGCTGCACCTCAGTGTCAGGAGCTTAAATCCCTGACTTTGGCTTTGGGGTTTTTGTTTGGTTATTCAGTTTTCCCTCACTATCACCTGTCTGCCTGACTTGGCTTTATTTCTGCTGTGATGTTCTTCACCACCACCACAGTGTGTCGCTGTCCCGCTTTGCCCTCCTGCTGACAATGCTTGCAGGAATCGGATCTGCACAGAATTGTTTGCCTGTGCTTTATCAGACACGTGGTGCTTGCTGTCGGTCGTTGCTCACACTGCCTGGCTATTCTTAGGTCCCCGTTTCCCGCAGTGACCTCACCTTGCTCTTCAGGGCTCAGCATTGCCTGTCTTCATAACATGTCTATTTGCTCTGGGTATTTTTTTTTTCTTTTCTTTAAATTATTATTGAGTGATTTTTTCCTGGATAATTGCATAGCTTTTGCTCAGGCTCTTTGAAAGTGTGTGGCTCAACAAGGGCTGTGCTCCCTGGCTATGGCCCTACACTGGGGCAGACCCCAGTGTCACCAAATTTCCAAGTGCAGTCCAGTTGCTGTGTCGAGTTCCAGTCCAAATCTGCAGTTTGTTCCTGCACGTGCTTGGTGCTGAGCAAACATCCGTCCTCTCCGCAGCGCTGTTACAGGCCCTGCAGACCACAGCACCTTTGCTTGGGGGGGTGTTTGTTCCCGTAGCACTTGGAGCGAGCTCGTCTCTCTTTAATGGGTGGAGAAACCGAGATGCTGAAATCCTGGCTGACCTGTCCCAGCCTCAGGCTGCCGGCTGCGTGCTCTGCTGCCCACATCGCCGCTGGGCTCTGCGTGCCTGCATGGAGGTGCTTTCCTTGTCGCCTCCCCACCCTCTGTGCACACCTGATACAAAATGCTGCTTGCTGAATGAATTCTGTAGCTGATGGGCACCGCAGCCGGCCTGTAACAGCTGTCTCCGTGGCAGCAGGGGCTGTGCTGGCTGCCGGGGGCTCGGGGCAGGTGGGGATCCAGCTGTGCAACCGCTTCCCTGCGGAATCCTTGTGGGGCTCCGGCACAGCACAGAGCTGCGCGAAGCTCCTTACGTAACCGGGGGTTCCTCTGTCCCCGATCAGCTGCTTTCCCCCTGCGCGGCAGGGAGGCTGATCCACTCGCCGTGCGTGCTGCGTCACAGGAAGAAAGAGTGGCAGAGGCTGGTAGAAGACAGGGGACAAAGGTTAAAAGACTGAAGCAATCCGGGAAGTGCCGCTGCTCAAGGAGAACCGTCTGAGCGCTGGAGGCTCTGCGCTGCTCTGCGCTGCTGGGTTTTGAGCTGCAGCGTTGGAAAAACCAAAATAGCAGCAGTTGCAATCTGTTAATTCCTTCACAGGCAGCATGGAGGAGCCTGCAGATCAGAGTCAGGAAATGATCTATCACATGCTGCAGAGGTAAGAGCTTCAGCTATGCTTGTCTCCTCAGAGCAGCACCCGTCCTGGGCTGAGGCAGCTGGAAATTTGAACTGATATTTTCCCGTGTCAGTTTTATCATTCTGAAGCCATCCTGAGTTACTGTGAGGTGATGTGTGTGCAGGCTGTAAGAAAGGCACTGGACTGCATTTTAGGTGGGGAATCAGTGTTTATAAGGAGTGACATTCTGCACAACCATTAACCTCTATGAACTGAAGGACTGATGAGCATTTTGGAAGCTCCTACCTGAGCAAGCACTGTGCGTGTGACCTGGAGGGCAGCAGGGATGACTGTCAGCAATTTGCCATTTGTTCTGCCTTGTTTAGGGCTTGTTGTTCTTCCCTCGTTGCTGCCCAGCCTCTCCCTCCTGTTAAGCTGCAAAAAGGAGAAAATCTTTCATGCATTGGTTGTGATGGGCAGCCTGTGATTGCTAGTGAATAAAACTTGATGTTCTTGGTATACTGCCCATCACAGAGTAAACTGAACTATACCTGCTTATAAAGAAGCATTTGCAGTTTATTCGGAAGGATGGAAAATGTGGTTATCTTGCCATTTTTGCTGTAGCAGTATCTTCATTAGTGTAGTAATTTGGACTTGGCGAGTTGGTCCATACACATCCATGGTCCACATTCATCCATGTTCACAGCTTCTGACCCCAAGATTTAGGTCTTTTTGGTTGAGACTGCTTGCAATAAGCCTTTAGTGAATAAACCTGTTTCATTTATTTCTTGGTCCATATTCCTTCCTTGCCAAGCCATAAATTCTGATCTTCTTTAAAGACAGATTTAGGAGAAGTTCAATCTTGCCTACACTTTTCCTCTTTCTTGCCTGCTGGCCCCTATCCTCAAGTTTGCAGGCTGTGATTTTTGCAGTGCAGTCCATGAACTCTCGCTGACAGCAGCCCCGTTAGGTACAGTGACACCGCCTGTCTTGGGACTGCAGCTTGCTGGAAGAAGGGAAAGTATTCCTGGGAAGTACCTCTGCATGCTCAGTGTGATCTCATGCCCTTGTCTGGGTATCAGCTGTTGCCTCTGAGAAAGGTTGCTGAACTGGGTGTACTTTGGTCTGACCTGGTATGGACTCTTGTAGTTCCCAGCATCTCACTGGGAGACAGGCTTGTTTGTCTTCTTTCTTTCTTAGCACGTGTTAACACCATGCTGTTGCTCTCCCCTCCGTTATCTTTCATTTCTATATCCTTGGATTCAGGGGTTGCTCCGATGTCTCTCTGTGCTTAGAACAGGTTTTCACTTCCCAGTTAAGCTCCAGATGTGCTTTCTTTACAAGATCTGTAACTTGGAGCTCTCTACTGCTTTGACTGTTTGCCATGGGAACATCCCATGTGTGAGATAAAAATTGATGAGTTGAAATTCAGCTCCAAAGTACTGTGTGAAGTGCCATCAGTGTGCTTTTTGTATTCTGAGTATCCTGATAGAGTCAGGGCTGTGCAGCAGTGGGCTGGGAAGTGTACAGCCAGGCCTGTCCATGCAGTTGTTTGCCCTTCGTGCCCTCCCCAACGGGTCAGTCGCTTTCTGCCCCATCTCTTCCCATCTCCCCATGGAGTTGCTCAGTGCCTCAACTGATGAAGGCAGAGGGTCCTGAGGGTGACCACGGCCAACTCCAACTGAACGCGCAGCCCCCAGGGCCATGCCTTGCTGCTGGGCACATCCTTGGGGAATGGTTGAAGTAACCAGGCACAGGGATGGCAGAGCCTCTCGTTTACACCTGAAGTGTATTTGCTGTGGTTCTCAAATAGGATTTCCTTACGGAATCTGACTTAGCACATTGTTTTACCAAAGCCAAAAAACTTCATTGTTTGTCAGCTCTCCTGGAAGACTGAGAAGCAGCACAGAGTGTGGTTTGTGTGTTGTTCTGTGGCGGGCAGCGATGTGCAGTGAACACATTTTCACCTGCTCATGTATTGGTGTAACTCGAATTTCCCCAGACGGGCTGACACGTGTTGAGATATAACTGCAGTTCAGTGCAAAGCAAGATCATGCTTGTAAAGGCTGCAAACCAGGCTGTGATGGGCTGGAAGTGGGGAATGTTCTGCTTGTCTTGGGGAATGTGATCAAGGGGAGAGGTAGAAGTTATCGCTGTATCCTGCTCTGTTTCTGTTCATCTGCACTGCAGTGTTTCTTTTTTCTGTCCCCCTCAAACTCCCTTAGGCCCAGCATGTCTGGTTTGCACCTCGTAAAGCAAGGCCGGGACAGGAAGAAAGTTGACGTGCAGCGGGATTTCACTGTGGCTTCTCCAGCAGAATTTGTTACTCGTTTTGGAGGGAACAGAGTTATTGAGAAGGTGAGTTGCTGACCTTCTGGGCTTTGGCATATTGCATTCTTGTTCCCTTCTCTAGAGCTGTGACTTCTCTATATTCCATGCTGCATATTGCGGATCCCAAGATACTGAAATTCCTGAACTTGCAACTTGCATTTCTGCCTGTAGTCATTCTCTTTCAATTTTAAATGCGATAAATTGTTTTAGTTTAATGTGACAGGAAAAAAAATCTGAGTGAGCCTCTGCTGCCAGAGGAGGCCTTATAGGCAGATACAACAAATGCAGACTGGACAAAGCACTGAGAATTTTATTTCAAAATACATAAACTCATAACGATGAGGTCTCTTCCATTCGGGTAACAGAAGTTTTAGCAACTCATTATGCCAGTTCTGAACTGCCCCTCTGTTCTTTAATCCCAACGAAGCGTAAGACATTAATATCTTCTTGGTCAAGGAAGAGCTGATTCCTTATTGAGCTGAAGGCTGGCTAAGGAAACTGAACTACAAAAAAAATGGGTTGAAGGAATCTGCAGAGAAAATGACTGTTATCATTATTGCTCAACGTTTTGTGCTATTTAGACTTTTGTCTCATCCGGGCATCTGAAATATGTAGGTCCTGATAGCCAACAATGGGATTGCAGCAGTGAAATGCATGAGGTCGATCCGGCGCTGGTCCTATGAGATGTTCCGAAACGAGCGGGCAATCAGATTTGTTGTCATGGTGACTCCTGAGGACCTGAAAGCAAATGCAGGTGAGTGGAGGTGCACAGACCTCTGTGCCCAGGGGGATGCGAGAGGCTGAATGTACATCCACTGCAACGTGCACTGTTCTGTCCAGGAACAGACTGAGCACTTAGAGTGATTTTGGAATGGATTTTTATTAGGTGCTTTCAAGACATCAAGTTTAATTTTTCCTGTAGGTATTTTATTGTGTAGGAAATACCGTTGGATAATTATCATTAATTTCTAGGATTGGTGAGAAAGGAACGTGGATACGGATGTTCAGATTTGCTTATGCCATAGGTTTGGGAAGCTTTAGACCAAAGCACCATTTACCAGATCTGCGATCTAAATGTGACCTTTGTTGCATTTGCAGAGTACATTAAAATGGCAGATCACTACGTGCCAGTTCCAGGAGGACCAAACAACAACAACTATGCAAATGTGGAACTCATTCTTGATATTGCAAAACGCATTCCAGTGCAGGTGAGAAATGCCACAGTTTTGAAATCATGAGGCAGCATTAAGGAATCCCCTCTCCTCAAATGAGTTGTATCTGGGAGAAAAGACAGGTTAAAGAAATGGAACTGACAAACCAATACTGGCACTAAAGGACAGTGAATATTAGAATGCAGTCGGTTTCCCCGTGTGAATATCTGCAGGATACAGAAGGTTCCCTTCACCCTTTCACTTCCCTACACTTAGCTGCTCTTCAGCAGCTTCCTTCAGCAGCCTTCTTGGTCTTGTCTGCAAGATGCAGTGCTCTGGCCATTCAAACTAAGTCTGCTTGTACTTCAGGAGTTTGGCCTGGCTTGTGGATGTTATCAGGCTGTTTTCTGTTCAGTGGATAAAATAAAGATTTGGAAATATCTGCATGCTTTGTATTTCTGCTCATGTGCCTGTTTTGTTATAACAAAGAGTGAATTATGTTGTGTTCTTCTGCAGGCTGTTTGGGCTGGCTGGGGCCATGCCTCCGAGAACCCAAAACTACCAGAACTTCTCCACAAAAATGGGATTGCTTTCATGGGTGAGCACATGTACTTCTGACCAGATATCTGATGAAGTCTAGTGCTTATTTTAAGATGGGGTGGGTTTAATGAGAAAAAATCCTGAGCCTGAAAGAGGGCCACAAGGTACTGTTTACAAGTGCAAAATTGATGATAAGTTCTTTACAGTAGTGAGTGAAAGAATATGCTGTCTAGCAGTGTAGTCTGTTTCCAGTAATTGAGGCTAATGAATCTGGATTAGAATAGACCCTGAGTTATGATGGAGGGCTTAGCTAAGTAATGCCCTGGGTCTGGAAGACAAGAGAGGTACAGATTAATCCTGTGATTCTTTTCCATGAGGACTGTAAGGAAGGACTGTAAGCCTTTCTTTACCTTCCATTAAAAAGAGAAGTGAGCAAAGTTAAGTCTAGAAGTTATCCCTGTTTGAGGATGCTGGACTTCTATGATTATGTTTCCCACCATTCCCTCTAAAAGGGAGTGGGTGAGGTTTGGACATGTGCTGGGAAGTAATTGCAGTATGGGAGAGGTGGCAAGTTCTCCAAAATGTCTCTGAGCTTGCTGAGAGCTTTTATTTATTGCATGTACATGGGATCCAAATCAAACCTGTGGGCATTTCCCTAGAGTTTGATACCACTTGTGACTCTTCCATGCA
>PPHD01015088.1:0-16310 GCA_002909625.1 Bambusicola thoracicus | reverse complement strand
ACGTAGCTTTTCATTAGGTTGGATTTCCAAAGGTCCATGACTAGTCAGTCTAGCTCTTAAGATCTGGAACAGACATTAAGCATCACGTAACTCTTTTCATCGTATGAGCTGTCATGGGCCATATTATTCCTTTCCCACACAAAGCATCTCACAAAGAATTTATAGTAGTATTATCTCTAGATTACAACTGAGCAAATTGAAGATCAGATTACTGATTCAATTTTGAGGGATGCTTAAAAAAAATCAACATTGCTCGAGTGACATAGGCAGGACATTGAAATGCAAATCATAAGGAGGAACAATCCCTTCAGCAAGAACACACTGTACTTTTATTGGACTTTCTCATCCATTGATCTTCAAGAAAATAAAAAAAAAAAAAGGAAAGCACCATTACTCTGTATGATAGATAACCAGGAATAAAAAGAGGAAGTAAATTGATATTCCAAGTTTGTGTACTGAGTAAATGGAAGTGCTGATAATAAGTGATGTTCCCTAAAATCTGTCTTGGGATTTGACTGGATCACGTTGTCTGTCTTGTCTTAAAAACAGGAATGGAATTAGTACTTCTTGCATAGAACCCAAATCAGAATATATATTTTGTATTGCAATAAGTAGTAGAAAATACTTCAACCTGTGCTTTTGCAAATGAAATGGTTGACTACTCAGTGATATACTGCAAGCCAGAATAGCTACTTTAGAAATGTGTGGTTCATTCACATTCTGTGACAGATCAGGAAAACAGTTCAAATTTCTGACAGTTCCTAAAAGAACTAATTTATTATTTAGAAAGGGGCAAACAAAATATAACCCTAACCAATAGAAGCCATTTTACACATTTCATTCATTACTGTTACTTTTTAATGTTGAACTGCTGGCCACCTCCATAATAAAAAAGCCAAAGCAAATTAAAATGTGAGCCACTGAAGCAGGATGATGCCTCAACTCTGACTGCTCCCTAGAATACACAGTCTCAAAAGGAGACTTGCAGCCTTCCAGGTGCCACCAGATACTGAAAGTATTCAGGAGACAGTGCTTCAACTCTGGAACACATCCAAGCAAGACACAAAAACAAAGCAGAAGAAGGGGAAGGTAAAATTCAAGCAAAGTCAGACTTCCAGGTCTCCAACTCCATATACACATACATTAGTCATACAGTAGTGTTAGTGTGCCAGGACCTGATAAAACTAACAGCTAAGCAAAGTGATAGAAACAAAGATAACCTAATATTACTTGTTAAAGACAGAAATAGATGTGAAGATTGTGCTCTATAAAGCTTTCAGTGAGATGCTTTTCTGCATATGGAGAGCTTTCAAGTTCTATAATGCTCATTTGTGTGCAGCTTGCCTTCGGATTAGAGACAGACTCATTCAGAGAACATATATTGCATTACATCCTCCAAATGCAGTATCAGTTTTATTCTACCTGTCATTACTCCTTAAGTCTTAAATTTTGAACAAAGGAAGTTGCCTTCTGATGCTTTGAAAATGAAAGAGTGACATTTGGCAAACCAGAGTACTTCGTGTAACCTCTAGCAAAAAAAAAAAAAAAAAGACAAGCAAAGGAATAAAACTTTTTTTTTTCTTTACTATTTCAAATTTTATTCTTTGAAGCCTCATAAAGCCATCTGAAGAGATGAAAAACGATGAGTGTAGTAGCTAAAATTTGGATTTATCTATTGCAATTAGGAGTTGCTTTCTGCCATAAATACAGCAGCCACTCATTTTTTGGTGCTGGGCAAGCAAGCAGAACAAACACAGCCAGAAGAGAACATCAAGCATGTACTCTTTCAAAGTTACTCTGGACTTGCAGCAAATCTAACCGATGTTTTAGCCTCTTTATTGTTTCTTCATACTTTTTCATTGACAGATAGTAAGTTCCACATCCCTCCTTCCTAAGCCAATGCTTTTAGCTATTCAGGCCATTAGCAAATGATTTTGAGAATCTCCCATGAAAAGATTCCATGCTAATGCACAAACACCAACTTTCAGCAGGGAGTTTCCACATCAATGAAGAATGCTCCATATAAGAGCTCAGAATAATTTAAGGAAGATAAAGAGACCTCTGCAGGTCATCAGGTACAAATCCCATACTAAAAGCATGACCAACACAGATCACATCCAGTCAAGCTTTAAATTATTCCAAGGATGGAGATTCCATCCATCCTCTGGACAACTCATTTCAACATTTGATTGCCCTCACTAGGAAAAATTTTTCATCTTACTTCATTGAAATTTCCTGCACTGCAGCCTGAGCCCATTACCTAGCATCCTAACACTGGGTACTAGGAGAATATTCCAGCCCTGTCTTCTATACATTCTTCCATTTTGAAAAGACAGCACTTAGACCCTTCTAGGTCCTCCCCTTCTTCAGAAGGAGCATACACAGTTCTCTCTCTCCTTCATTTCCTAAATTTCTTGGTGACTCTGTGCTAGACAGAATTCCATTGCAGAATTCCAATGTCTTTATTGTAATTGGGAGTACTCTTAAGAGAGGGGAATAGTCACTTTCATCAAATTGTTGACTCTTCTGCTAGTACAGACCTGTACACACCTGGATTTTTCATTGCAAGCTCACCCTGATGACTAACACTCAACTTCTGTCAGCAGTTCCAGTTGTTTTTTGTTGTTGTTTTTTTTTCTGCTGGTCTGCTCACTAACCTGTTAGTGTTCAGACTGTACTTCTGCATGATGCTATTTCACAACATAGCTACAAGATTTTACATTAGCTTTCACTGAACTTCCATGGGGCACCTGCCAGTCTGTATCTCCAGCCACTCAGTACCTTTGAATTTCAGCACTGCCATTTGGTGTATCAGTTGCTCACCCACTATTATCTAGTATTACCTGCAAATCTGAAGAGAGGGCTTGGTTTATTCCATCCTATCACCTCAGCTGCTAATGAAGACATTAAAAGATATCAGCTCTGACTCTTTAGGAACATCACTGTCCCATGCCCACATCACAGCTCTTTCCACGCACTGAAGTATTAGCTATGTGGGGAGGAGTCATCGGTTCTGTAATTAAGAGATAAACCCATTAGCTGAGGAGGTAGATCAGAGCACACCCTTTCAGGAAGAGGAGGAGCAGCACAAAACAGCTCCACTTTTTAAGTTTATTAGTTATCAGACACCAATGCCAGTTGCCTGGATATACATTCCTAAAACCCTAATGAAGCTCTTTCTGAAGAAGTAATGAGGAAATCTGGAGTCTGACAAGAGCCATTAATTATAGAGTTAATAAGAAGCCCCTCTGCTATTTGCTGAGCTCTGCAGCAGGAGTGCCCCTTTCTCAACCAACTTGAATAGGTTTCTGCTTAAAGTGAATACTTGCAGTCACAGTACACTTAATACTATGAATAGAAGGTTTGCACTATTTCACAGCTTTCAAGTGACAATAAAATGCATTTGGTAACATCAGCAAAAGTCCCTATGAGGCACAGTTGTGGTGCTAGTTGCAATTATTGAAATTTAACTATTTCTAGAGCTTAAAATGATACTTTAAAATACAGCATTCACATCTAAAATACTGGTACTAAATTCTAGCATCCATATGATTCAGAAACACCCAGAAAAAATGTAATTTGTTTCTAATTATGGCAGTTTATAAATAAACAATGAATGATCACACTAACCATGTTAGTTGTTGTTTGAACAAATGAGGAAAATGAAGAATTAATCACAAGGTGACTTGGTCAGCTACTGCCTTGCCTGTGAACTATTTGTACTAGGAAAAAGACAGGAAATGTCATGAAGCAGAAGCCTTCAGATTATACTCTGGAGGTCTGAAAAGAATGCAGAGAATCTTTAAAAGAAAGTAGAGTATGTCTAATCTGAGATTCCTGCACTTAGGATAGAGTTACAGTTGGACTATAGAATCAAGTCAACTCCAAACCAAGCCTGAATTCAGATTACTCCCCACCACATACTAAACCAGCAATTCCTGGACCAGCAATTTGGGCTGGATTACATACTTCTTGTTTTGTATTCTTACGGCTCACTTATAGCAGGTAATGTGGTTTTATAGTGCTGTTTCTGCTCTGAGAAAAGCAGAAACAGCCAAACTTGAATGACTGACATTGCGTCTTCATGACACGACTTCATGCCACCAGTTATGACTGCTGGCTACAGGAGACTGTTGAGCTCCTGAGCCCTGCACTCATGTTTCGCCAATTATCCATGGCTCACTGGCCAACACCCTTTGTATTCTCAATCCCACAAAGGAAAATCTCCTGCATAATTATATTGATGGAAAATGACAGATTTGGAGAGCACATGCTTTTAGCCCAAGTTCTAACAACTAGCACACTGAACTGTTCTTGAGATCTGCTCCAGGCTTTCCTAGATGAATCCTAAAAGGAATCTCAACTCTCATGCTGCAAGAGGCCTGTAATTTCAGCTTTCTCTTCTAACTGAGCTGATTCCTCAACAAAGAATAGTGATCCTACTCCTTGTGCCTCATTTAGAAATGGACATATATGGGGAAACCACGTAGAAGAGGTTGATATGAAAGATTACTGTCTCAAAAGGGAACGTGCAAGCAGATTTGCCTATCAGTGCTTTCTAAAACTGCCTTTGCAAATATACTAGGTGCAGAAACAAGGAATTGTGACATGTTTTTCCTGGTCGCTTCTCACCCTGTGCCACAGTTTTCTTGATAACAGTTATGGGAGCTCTAATATTTAATAGTTTTCCAGCAGTGCTAAGAAACATTTCAAAATAAGCATGGGAAGGAAACACCCCTCACATTGTGCTACCTCGCAAAGAACCAGGAACGGCTTCAGTCCAAGTGCCTTGTCACAACATCCACCATTAGTCCAAGGAGGTCTACTCCCACAAGGCTCTATACCTGAAAGACCTGTACAGAGATAAACCCTCAACAGAGGAGAACATGTGATGTGCTGGCATGGAGCAGCTTACTTTTTTCAAAGCCCTAGAGGAAGTAGAAAGCCTGATGTGCATGACAGAACAGCCGAAAGGTGTAAGAACCTCAAAGAGTAGCTGGGTATCAGCCACAATGCACAGTTTGCAGAGCCAGAAGGCCCTCCATGTATGCAGCTCCTGTCCTTAGCTCCTCTCTGCCAGACATCACAGAGCTGGGGAGAAACTGCTGGATGAAGCTCATCAGGGATACAACAGCAACAGTAAAAAGCAACACAAATAATTTTGCTTTGGAAAAATGTAATTAAATAGTCTTCATCCTAGCCACTTTTTCTTGAGCTTTGCATCTGCTGTTCACAGACAAAAAAATTCTTAACACTAGATTAAGTTTTATGTCCATAAAATTTTACCCATAGAAAATAAACAGTTTGCCTGCTTTCTGCTTTTTCTTAATGCATTTTTATGCCTCTAGGTCTCTCTCTGCTTAGACTCCAGAGGCTGTAAAAAGTATTCAGAACACTGTTACCTGGATAAACACTCTATAAATTACAACTGATATTTATCAGCCTTACGGCAATTTCACTACAATAGAAGTAGTGTAAGACTGTATTTAAGTACATAAGATATAGTTAATAGATTAGTACACACAGATATCTAGGAAAAAAATACACGTTCTGTTATTCTAGACAAAATACATATACACAACTTTAATTAACTTGTCCCACATTTGGTATTCCACCAGGACACAAAGCAAGCAGGATCATTAAACCCTATCATATTTTCAGCCCAGCCTGATATTTCACTGCAGCCATTCAAATCAATTTACCCAACAGAGATATTTGTCCCTGGCCTGTCACCATAGCCCGTACCAAGCGTCCTGCACTTCTTTATCTTTTGGCAGGGCCATCATAAACAAGTGACACAGAGGGTGATGTATTGGAACTCAAATAAGTTATAAATCCTCCATCCCTTCACCAGCCATCAGCCTCAGTGAATTTACTCCAGCCAACACTGGCAAAGACTCCCTAGCTGCTCTCAGGAAGAAGTCAGATTTAAGGTGATATGTTCTTCAAGGTAAAGCTCTTCCTTGTTTTCAGGAAAGGAAAGCATTGTAATAGGAAGAAAATGACAAACTACATATCTCTGAAACACAATGTGATGGACCTAAATACTTCTGGAGTCTATCTCATGTTTTCAGATACTTCTCAAGTATTAAAAAAACAGAACTAAGAATTCATCCTATTGAAAATTTAGCTGAGTACAGCTATTCCACTTACAATTTTGCTTTAAGAGACTGCCATTTTAAAACACCAGGAGTGAAAAAGAAAAAAGGCCACATCTATTTGAACAGCGCAGAACTGCCATCAGTTCAGAGGGACTGGCACTGCAAATTGCTTTACAAGCTTAGAAGAACAATGGAAGATTCACACAGCACCACTCCACTCTCTTACAGCAGCTGCCTGGGGTTTCTTGCAAGATCTTAACAAACACCCCTAGGGATGACACTGGCACACATTTCCTTTTCATGTAGCAGAACTGATAATTGAAGAATTGAGTAGCCACTCAGATGGCTAATGAAAGAATCCTTGAGTGGCATGGTACGCAGCTGGCCAGCTGGTCTGGACTGGTAGAGCAACTTCGTTGTTAAAGCATTCAACATCCCAGCATCCTATATTTTCTTTGCATGTAAATGACACTCCTATCTATTTACTGTAGATGAAATCAGGTACAGCGGGGTATCACTGCCATGATTCTTTGTTTATGTCATTGGCAGATATCACAGCTTCTAAGCTCCTGGGCCTGCACTGCTTCTCTGCTGATTTTCAGCAAGCAGCAGTATGTACATCAGAACTTGAGGACCATTCACATGGCCAGATAGACAAGGGGTAGCTTTGCCATGTCAGGTCAGCCTCTGGATACGAACGGCTATGTTTGTACAGCTACTGCATTCTGCGCTCTCTAGAGACAAAGCTCTGAAAGTGTATACCAGTGAAGCCAACAGCCTCAGCCTTTTTCATGGAGCAATGCCACTCAGCTGATGGCTAGTTTGATTGCAGATTTAATATTCAAGAATCCTATTTTCCACAATACATGTGATTTAAAAAAAAAAAGAAGCAACAACAAAAACACATATCACCCAGCTAGTGTACAAGAAAATTGTATGAACACCTTCCCACAAAAAAAAAAAATCATTCAAGACCCAGAGCTCCTCAGTTATGACGGTATGGTATAATGACAGTGTTAGGGGTAAGTGGAAGGGGTGTGTGTCTGAAGTTTCTGTCAGTCCAAGCAAGGCCATCAGGTAACTCTGGTGCATCAGAGAGCCACGGTCATTGACTAGATGAGCTACAGACTGATTCTGAAAGTTCGTGGTATGCATTTTTCTATCTTGGCATACTACAAAGAGTTCAGATGTGGGTGCTTATTCACACATCAGCATTTTCTTTACTTTGGGGTCACACAAGACTTTGGAGTGGTTAGAACAGAGGGAATGATTCAGTTTTCAGGTATGGCCAATCTGTTCCAACATGGAATATACGCTGCAAACTTAATCTCAGCTTTTCCAGTCATCAGCCCCACACAAACAGGCTCCCAGTAATTAAAAATATAATTGCAGTTCAAAGCATAAACCATCGGTAAAACGTGATCAACAACTTTTTGTTCAGACAACAGGAAAAGATGTAGTCATTTAAATTCCAACTTCAGTTTGGAACACGTTTAGGTCAGTATTTATGACCAAAGTTCCTTCCTCATAACAAGTTCAGCTACAAGGCTTTCCAGCAGTTATCAGTCAACCCATTCTGCTCTGCTATCTGCTTCCCTGCCCTGTATTCTTCTCCTGAAAGTGCACGTGCAGACACACACATCCACACATACACGTTTGTCTCAGTCACTCAATACCATCATAAAGGCAGCAGTTTCTTCCTTCCCATGCACACATCTCATTATCCATCCTTAGTATACATCTTCAGTAATGCAATTTACTTCAATGTCACCAAGAGAAAGACACTCCTCTGGGACTGTCATTACCATAAACCACAATCTGCTGCCAGTTTATATGTCCCTATCCACCCCTTGTTTTATCTTCTTTATAAATGATGACAATGTTTTGCACTCCTAGTCTCATTTCATTTTTACATCTTCAGGAATTTTCTTACTGCTTTGCCTCTTCCCCCCCATCAACATACTTTACTCTTTGCTGCCCTCCACATCCCTGTATCTTTTAGACCCCTCTGTTGTGATACTGTTGTCCTGTGGCTGTACAAAAGGTAGTTCCCGGCCTGTTACAAATAAACAGACATTTCAAGTCAACACTGAGCAGCATCTTCAGAAGGTCTCTTGCTACTGCCAGATGTAGCAGGACAGACCATCAGAATGGGCCACCTGTGAATAAGACATCTTCAACCATGGTCCTACAACAGCTCAGCAGATGAAAGGAGCTCACGTTTTTCAGATGATTTTAAGATCTCTACAGCACGGACTGCTTTTACAACTTAGCTGCATAGTCCTTGGGCTCTAACACAAATTCAGGTGTGATAACAGGTTGTGGGAAGAGGAACAAGTCAAGAAGGGCAACGGCCAATATTTATATTTTGCTAAGAATGAAAAAAAAAAACCATACTCCAAAGGAATTTACTAGAGGGAACCAAAGAGATCTTCAGCTGTAGGTTTCATAAGACAGGTTCCAATCAAACGTACAGGAATCTAAATGTGGTGGTCTCTGAGCTGGTAGTTCAATATCTGAACAGTGGCTATGAATTTATGCTAATGTCTATTAGGGATAAAAATATTGGTTTTGGTGAGGAATTATAGAAAAAATCATTGGAAAACAAGAGCAGCAGCCCTTTGTCAAGGGTGGCACTTCTGGACCTAAAAACATAAATACATGGAGATTCAAAATCCTAACATGGGACTTTTATCTAGACAGTAATTAAAGTCGGTCAGAAGGACTAGGAGGATTACTTCATGGAAAATAAGGCAGCTTATCTCTGCTGTATGTAAAGAGAAAAACACCTCCAGTTTATGAGAAACATAGCTACCTCAGTGTTAACAGGGACACTTCCTTTATGTTATTTCATAAGTTTTAATCTGGACATTTCAGTGAGATTCCTACTCCTGGGTAATTTTATAATGATATTACCAAGGATTAGACTATACTGTAGCCTCTGAAAAGAAGTGCTGAGAAATAGAGTCAAGAAGCTACTTCTGTTGCTCAGTCAGGAAGCAGCCATTTACTCCGAAGTATATTGCATCAGGACAGTGCGAAGGAAGCCATGCAAAGAGAGTGGTGGGGTCCAGTTGGCGTGAAATAGGAGGTGCTGAGTTAGTGATGATGAGACAGCATTAGAGATGCAGCATTCCACTACCAGAACCAGTCTTATGAATGGCCTTATGTTTGTATATGTTTCTGTCCTACACTATTCATGTTGGTTTACTGGACTTCAGGGTGGAAAGGCTTATAAAACATGTCTTAATGCAACATTACTCCTAAAAACTTGCAGAACTTTTGTAAACAGAAGGGGGACATATCCAGTTCCAGAATGATCAAATTTATTTTTCCTCTCTATAATGCTCTTCTTTTAGAAAGGTACAGGATTTTGTTTTCATCTGTTTCTTTAGACTGCTTGGATGGTAGCATTGTATTCTGTTAAAAGCTGGCATATTCTAACCCAAAGGTGTAGAGAATTATCCTGGTAACTAGTCTAAAAAGCACCTTGTAAAGATGCTACAGAATCACAGCTATCAGTTATCTATCCCTGAAAGACACATGGACTCTTTCCCATACTTTATTCCTTGCAGAGGTTTTCATAAATGAAAAAGATTCAGAGAACAAAAGAATCTGGTCCTAAAGGGCGTGCATTGATCCCACACTTCAGGTAGGCAAATGGACTTAAAGGCAAGAGACTGAAGAATGAAAAAGACGCTACAGAACAGCAGTCTGATCTGCTTACCAACAGCTGCTAGCTACAGCAAACACTGAGTGCTGACTACAAGTTCCCTTTGCACAGCAAAGCCAAAAACATCACATGGCTTCAACACTGGGATTCAAATCATCCAAGAACAGAGTAACACCAAAGAGACCGCTAAAGGGGAAAAGTCAATGCTATAACAGTATTTGAAATGAGTCATTCTTTGTATCAACTGATGCAATGACAATGGCATTAAAAATAAATCACAGCGACTTTTTTTTACTCATTGGTGACATTCATCTGTGCTTAGTATTTCATTCAAATTCGGATGGGAAAAAAAAAGACTGGTCCATTTTGAATCCTTAATCACATGTATACAGTAAGGAGAAAGCCACACAGCTGTAAACAGCCACACAGCTAAGAAGAAGGAACCCTAAGAAAAGCAGTATATTGCAGGCAAAGACCATTTTGCCACTTTAGGATTTCAGTAATGCTGAGGGAAAACCTATATATTAAAAAACATTATTATTGACTTTTGCTAAGACTTACTTTTAGCTTTTTTCTTGTACTTATCACAGTACATAAAAACTACTAATGAAGTGTAAAAGTATGTTAGAACTACTTTATAAAGGGTTATATGCCTAAACAGCCAATTCCACAAACAGTTCCTCATTATCTGAAGAGCACTCCACGCAGGAAATGGCTTCCTGTTCTTTAGTTTGAGGTCACGCCAACTGCATTTTTGGCATAGGAGAACACTATTTATTCCCTCAAAACGTTTAAAGCTTCACATAGAACTGTGACATCTCACCCTTCCAGGGGCCTTGATATTCAGCAGATTTTACCTGCTAGAAGGGAGTTATTTGTATGCTTAAAAAAATGATACGCTCAGCATCTGATGGATGCCCCACTTGGATAAACCACAGAGAATTTATCAGACAAATCAAGTAACAAGTCCAAGTTAAGCTCCCTTTTCCTTCAACAGTTCAATGTTTTCCAATACTTCTTGCTATCTTCATGCATTTGGGACTTTAGATCCTTGGGAACCATTTATACTTACACCATGTACTGCTTACTTATCTCTGTCACTCCCTAAATTCTATTCATTTACATCTGTAAACAGTACATTAGCTACTAGACAGTTCCCAATCAGTCTTCCTTTTCATTAGGATCCATGCTATCTGCTGAATACTCTTGTAAGAGACTTCCTTTCTAGTGAAGAGGTTGAAAAATTAACCTTACTGTTTGCTCCTGAATGATTCAGGGACAAAATAAAGCACATCAGCTTACTTCCTTACTTTCACCTCTCTCTCCCTAGTCCCTTTCAAAAAATATGTTATCTTGCTGTGCTGCTGGGAAGAACTGGCTTGTTTCCATGGAATGAGACCAGCATTAGACTAAATTTCTGAGTGAGAAATCTCCTTATAACAGATTTCTTCACTGTATTCCCTTTCAAACAAGCCAAGAGCCCCTGAATCCATTCTGTCTTGGCTTGCTGAGAGAAGTGGTAATCACTTGATCAGTTGTGGAGAGGTGTAGGAAAAGAGTTTAAGGCTTTTGTGCTCCACAAAGAAACAAACTCTGGATTTCACCAGAATGCTGAAGGGCACGCACTCAAGGATCACATCTGCACTGCAGTCCTCGAACCTTTCATTTGTTCCCATTTTGTTGCCTTTTTCCCCTCCCTTCCTTTTGCTTTCTTTTTACCTTTTTTCTTTTAAGACACACTGTCAGCTTCCAGCTCTTCTAGTTGATGACAAAGAACAAATCTTTACACAGGAACTTATTCTAGTTCTCATCAGATTTTAATCCACCCTCTGCTTTTCTGCATCTACCTTACCAACTATGTCCAAACTCTGAATGGTCGCACAGCCCTTTGTGCTTTTTCTTATCACTTATCTGAAACTCAAGTCATTGATATTAACTGCCCACTTTGCTAATGTAGGTTAGAGAAACAAGTACTATGGTGGGTTTAATCTACTAACTGAATATATTCTACTAATAAGGGTGTTCATAAGTTTGGTTCATAAGACAGTGACAAGCTT
The DNA here is from genome assembly GCA_002909625.1 of Bambusicola thoracicus. Classification (NCBI taxonomy): domain Eukaryota; kingdom Metazoa; phylum Chordata; class Aves; order Galliformes; family Phasianidae; genus Bambusicola; species Bambusicola thoracicus. Next base: position 4,479 of record PPHD01015088.1, on the reverse strand, counting down.
TATATATTTTTTTTTTTATCTAAGAATTAGATGATTTAGGCCCCGGAGGATTCTGTTGTACTTCACTGAGTAGGACAAGTTCAAGTACCTACACTCCACATGTCTATGCATCTTCTGTAAGCCTGTAGGGTAAACAAACCTGACCAAGGTTTGCTTAGCAGCAAACAACTCTACCAGCCAAGCCAATCACCACAGAACATCTCTGAAGAGAACAGCAGCAGCAGTATGCAGCTGTTCACTGAAATGCTAGGTGAAATACTACATACACTACAGCTTACAAGCAAGCTTCCATTTAGACTTGTGCCAGCGTTGGACAGACACTATCATTTCACTTATTTCCCAAACACTGAATAAAGTGAAAAATAAACAAGCCAGGAAAACCAGTAGCACGGTCAAGATACAAGCTATACTTCCATGCGGTGTTGAGAAAAACCTACAGAAACTTTTTTTTAAAAGTCAGTGCTGTGCTTTCTAAGCATGAACAAATGCCAATGCACGTACAGTACTGGTCAAGAAAAATGAACTGAAACAGATGCAGAAAAAGACTACCAGGGGACTGATGAGCCTATCTGATGAAGGAATATTAAAAGAGCTTGGCTTGTTCAGCCCAGCTAAATAAATGTTGAGAAGGGATACATTTGTCGTGCATAAATACCCGGGGGTAGAAATAGCTGAGGAGTGGAAATGACTATTTAACTAAAGGACAATAGTGGTATGAGAACAGATGGTTATAAACTGCCAAAGAATAAATTTAGGCTGGAAATTAGACAAAGGTTTCTAATCAGCAGGGCACTGAAGCTTTTAAACAGCCTTCACAGGGAACAGGCCAAAAAGCTGCTTTAATTGAGGGATAAAGCTTCTCGTATTACTGAAAATGTATTATGAAATATGGTTCCCTATAAAACCACAGTACCGAAGGCAATGACTTCTGAGGTTCCTTGCAGCCTTCTGTTGCTTGGCCTTTTACACTAAAGTCCATTCATAGCACCATCAACACATCAAAAGTACCATCATGAAATACACTGATTACCCAGAACAATGACATGAAGAATCATTTTGGCTGGACTTCACTGAAGGGTGGAGTATGACAGCTTCTCACAGAGGAATTTCTAGAGCAGGTAATTCTGGGAAGAAAACTGGACATTAATTTTTACATTACCTTACTAATAAAACCACAGAAAGAGGGCAAGTGTAGGCAGTGCAGGTAATTTCTTTCAGAGCTTATAAAACAGAACTGTTGAAAAATCTTACAGTCTAAGTTAAGCGAAAAGTTAAGGAAAACTTCTCACCACATCCCTGCATACCAGAAAACCCTCTTGATGACTAGAGGCACTGGAAGATGCACTCTGGCCACGCAATACCCTTATCAAAAGGGTATTGGTTATTCTCCTCATTGGTTATTTTTACTAAACTTTTCCAGAAAACTCAAGGATGGAGCTCAAGACAAAGATCATGGCTGAGAATTAACAAACAGTCCTCATTCCCTATCAGTAGGATACAGTGAAGTCATTTGTAGGTTCACATAGATCTGCAGATGTTTGAACATGCCAATGTGCACGTGACAAAAGTATTACAGCGGTAGGAAATTAATTTTCATTATCCTGAGAAGTATCTTCCCCATTTGCTTCATTTCTTAGTCACAGATGCATGTCTGAGGATATGTCATGCAATCATAATTTCGAGATGGCCAAAAATGCTCTGCAAAAATAGGAATGGACCACAAATCCTTATGTCATCTAAGCAACTTCTTCTTGATAGTCACTTGTATGCCACTCTGAGTGGTGGATCTCAGGAATACTCTGCTGAGAAGGCCACAGAAAAGCCATTTGGACACGTGTTCCTCAGAAATTGTGGGAACAATTGAGAGTGGGGTTTTTTGGTAGATAATGCATTTCAGTGTTTCTTCAGAAAATCTTCAGTAAATCAATAAGAGATAATGTGTGGTTTCCAGTCACAGCTTCCATCTCACTGGGGAAATTCGAAGAACTTCTAAGCATACAGAAATAATTCTAAACTGACTTCTTGTTTCAAAGCAAAGTAGATGCAGAGGCCATAACCATTACTGCTACTAAATGCTTCCTTCCAGAGACAATGGGTAGGATCATTCTCACTGTGACTGAATCCACTGATGACAGGAGGTTTTCAGCTGCATGCCTGATTAAATGCCACCTCTCAGAATTCCTGGATAACAGAAATTAAATTTTAATGCCCTTAATCTAGTTGATATTTTTTTCATAAGCCCTTCCTCCCCCTCCCCTTTCTTCTGTGTTATAAATGACCAATTACCTAATCTGAGGTAATGCAGACTCTGGTCAAGGCTAATGAAGACACAGTGGGTGAGATCCTGTTTGCAGCACCAAGTCCCATTAGGAAAGATTAATCACCTTCTAACTTACAATCCCACATTTTGGCTCCAAACAGTAAGAAGGCAGAGAAAGAGGCATCCATCACATTAACCAAATAATGTAGCAAATGCCTGGCAGCTGATCAGCAGTACAGTGCCCTCCTGTCAGGAAGTGTGCAAGCAAAGAGCAGCAGCAGCAGTTCTGTGAAGCTGTTCAAAGATCTCCACAAGAAGTCAGGAAAGGGAATGACCCCCAAATGTGCTACAGATTTGTACTTCAGAAGAGAAGGCTGCGTCAGCCCTGAGAAGGAAGTCCATCACATTGTGATATTACCCTTTCAAAGAAGTCTTAATATTGTTCCAACACAGCATGCTTAACCAGCTGAAGGAAAGTGAAGAGCAGTAGTCTTAAACATGTAGAATGAAAGAAATCACCAGCAAGGCACAGTTATTATATACCAGCAGAGCTTAAGGAATAGCTCAAGCAATCACACTGTACTATCTTATCTCTACATCTAAACAGTATTAATATTTTCTCAATATTCATCCACAAAACAACCTTTCACCTTTGCTAAAGTTAGAATGCACACGCATACTGTAGGGCCAAAGGATTTATTCACTGTGTTAAGACCTAACCCTGAAGGGCCATACCTTCTTCTAGAGCTGTTTGGAACTAACCTTCATGACAGCATGTCATTCCCTTGTTAACCTTTCTTCAGAGACAGAATAACTATTTTGTTTTATGAACCAAGACAAAGGTTGATGGTTGGGAAAAGGGAAGACATCGCTAAAACATCTGCCTTCTGAATAACTACAGACTAATGCTGTGTAACTACTAGAGGTCAGAGTAATGGAAAGGAAAAGGGAAGAATCTGCATCTTCTGCCTTCCTATCTTCATCACCAGAAAGCGCTGTGCCACTAGAAACACAGCAGAGATGGTTTTTGTGTGTTTTGTTTTTAAATGCTGGATTCTTCGAGAGTTGTTTTAGAATTGCAGTATTCATTGCTAGTGTTGTTTAAATTTCCTTCATTGAAACAGTGAAAAAATCTTTTCTTCTCATTCAGAGATACTCCAGAAAATTGAGAAATATCTTAATTGTGACACAGAAGGATCAGTCCTTGATCTTCTTTTTATTTACAACATTCAATAGGTTTCCTAGAGATGTGATGAATGCCCTGTCCTTGCAGACATTCAAGGTCAGGTGGGCCAGGCTGAGCAACCTGATCTAGTTGTAGGTCTATCTGATCATTGCAAGGGAGTACTACTATTTGACCATAAGGGTCCTTTCAACTCAAATTTTTCTATGATTCCATGCCTCCAGACACCTTCTGAACATTCTCAGCTTTCAAGGTCCTTCAGCATCCTTTTCCAAATAAGGGATGCTTTTTTATTCTTCATATGAAATAACTTACCAACACATTCTACGGTGTCAGAGAAAAACTGAAACGACATCCCCCAAAACTTACAGTACGTTCTGTAAGAGACTGAAGATACAGACATTTTCAGTTGTGCTTAGTCATGATCAACTTCAGCCTCTTCACAGAGGCTAAGAGAACAAGCTGACAACACTGAGCACTCCGTTTAGTTTGCAAAGTAGGAAGATGTTCCTACGCAAACTAAACATAACTTTTTAAACTGATTAAAGTTGTCTTTCTCAAGCTTGCAAATGAAACATTTTTAGGTTCACTTCAAAAACAGAAAGGTAGACGTGACAAGCAAGAGAACCTTCTTCCTGGGAGGCTGAAAATTCAGGTGGTGACCTTTCCCAACTGCCTTTTAGAGAAGAAAATGCCTGTTTAAACTTGCACCAATTCTAGTAGCTAAGTAGCATATTAGGAGAAAATATGGAAGAAAAACAATATAGGGAGCTGAAGTGGCAGACAGATTTAAAATTTAGTTTGACTGATCTCTTTGCAAATATGAGGGGTGTATGCAAAACTAACATTAGTACAGGAGAATGAAAGGGAAAAAAAAAGTGATTCAGGAGTATGAAATTGCTTCTTGATGAAGTTTTAAAAAAAAACCAACATAACAAAACTTAAAAATCGGTCTTCAGAGACTCCTCTGTACCATAAGAGTTTTCAGATTATTTTCTAAACATTTCACCCTTTATTTCCCCAGAATAAACTTATT
>PPHD01015087.1:0-16310 GCA_002909625.1 Bambusicola thoracicus | reverse complement strand
GTTGCTGTTAACTCTGACACATCAGGCAGGTTGTGCTAGGAGAGGTGGGTGGGAGACTGCAGTTTGAAATGGTACCGCATGAACTTTTAAGACTTTATGTAAAATGTTACTGACTTTAACACTGGCATATACTTTACTTAAAATAAAGCCACCACTGAAAACATTTCACCTTGGTAGTATGACCTGCGAAAGGATGGCTAGATGTAAAAGGAAGTTAATAGATTCATTGAGACAGCTCCCAAACAACACACTATCAAATGACACAAGCTGATTACTTACGCCTCACACAGCAAAGTACTAAAAATCCAAAACGGATTAAATCAACATATAATAAAAATCAGACTTGCATTAAGTATGATGAAAATCCAGGCTTCTGACATATTTCTCCTCAAAGATTTTGGTTAACAAACACGTGAGCTGGACAAAATATGATGGTTCAGCGGTAAGGATGAAATTACTGTCACAGAATCTGCAGCCTCTGAAAATGACCCTGGATTTGCTAGCACTCAGTCTCTTGGGTAAGGATGCTTCCCATGGTGGCACTAAATGACGCAGTTCACTGGATTTATGCCCCAGTGCATGTGAACCACAACAATTTATGCCTGTCCTGTTGAAAGGATGCTTCCACTCACTGCTCTGAACAATTATCTCAGTCAGAATTTTACTGCTAATTTCTTTTTAAAATTGCAAAATGAGAAAACAGTCAACATGCAGAGTGAAAGAACAGGTCACAGTTAACCACAAAAACTCCCCATAAGGTTCAGCATGTGGGAAACAGATAAGTAAACGCCGTGAAAGATGAACAATATTTAAGTATTAACACAAATGTTTTTTTTGGGAAAGTTTATCTGGCATTTCCACCAGTTTTCCTCCAGGCTCTAATACAAAAATAACTATGTCTGACTGCGGCTGGAAAATATGGCAACAGCTCAACATTGCTCCCTTTTTTCTTTGTACTCAGGAAAAAATACACCATCTCACAACTTCAGACAAAGTGATTTTTAGGTGACTTCTGACCAGGGTGAAGTCAGAGGAGCAGAGCATTTGTCAGCTGAGGAAGTTCAGTCTAATAGTCATTAGAGAAATGAAGACAGACATACTTAATGTAAGGTAAGACGAAATAGACAGTCTGTCTTTAAGTTGCATATATGGTCCTCTATGCTCTAGCAAAGAGCAGAAGTATATTTCAGCTCATACAAATGCTGAACAAAACAACTGCACACCAAAATGTAAGGTGCCTAGTTTTCTGTCTCCAGCAGTGAGCACTTCACCTGAGCAGACAAAGGACAGCTCAGTTTATTGAACTTGATTCCTGCAGGAACCCATCCGCCTTTCAGATCACCAATGCCACAAAGTAGAGGCCAAATACCACTCTTCCCTCTCCAGTAGAAACCATCTTAGCTTGCTACAGCAAAAAGAAGCAAAAGAGACATATCAGACACAGTAAACCTCATGCATCTCACACAGCCCTGAGATGCAGAGCAGCACAAGGTGGTGCCTGGCCCCAAGGGCCTGCTTAAAGGATGATTCTACATCTCCGTGCCAAGCAGGGGGAAGTCAAAAGGAATTATAATGCTTTGTGGGTTATTTTTGCTTGCCATTGCAAACAGAAAGAAGAAAGGCAGAATCACGGTGGGAAAGGAGTTCAAAAATACATTCCCTCTCATGTGAACTCAGGTCTGTTTAAGAAGAAAAGCCAGCAAGGCCACGCACAGTAATGCCGAGAAAAGGGAAATGGTACTTCATGTTCACCAGAGTCATAAATCTTGCCAGTAAGTCTCTAACGGCAAAACAGTGAGTAGGGGAATTTTTATACGCAGATAATTAATCGTGAGCTGCTATCAGGCTTACTGTGCCATGCACACGGTGTGCACAGCTCCACAGCATGCCGCCTCCTCAACACTCCAAGCACCACCTCAGGTATGGCTGCTGCCGGCTTCGCCAGCAGGCACATGGCCTAGACTCCCAGAAATGTCAAAAAAATAACATTCAGTGGAGATGGGTATTTCTATCCACAGAAATCTTTTTGCAAGGAACCCATACAGGTTCTTCAGCAGGGAAAATTAACTATGCTTACGACACCGGCCCCTCTGCCACATGGAACAGGATGCAGATGAAGGGCCTTGTCCCAGCATAAACATCTTCGTCCTCTGGTGTGGACACTCCTCACAGACACCGCAGAGCAAGCAGGCCGGACAGGGAAAAAGCCACCACAGCAGAAAAAGAAAACATGCACAAAGAAATTCATGAGCCAGAAGGAGCTGCAGGGGAACTCAGAAGGACTGGAATCACCAGGGCCTTCCTGCCATCTCTGGCAGGGATGACGCAGCCCATCATGCCCCTCTGCCAGCTCTTGTTCCTCGACATCATGTTTTGCTTCGGAGTGCAGCCAGGCACTTCCACTAACAACAGACATGAGGGAAAGCTCCACCGCGTCTCAGTCAGACCGCACTTCCAGTTAAAGAAAAGCCTCTTTTCGGTTTCTAGATGAGAGGGTAGCCAGGGGCAGAAGTGCCAGCAACTACTTGCCAGAGAGCACACTCGGCATTCCTGACGCTGCCTCAAAATGGAACGATTTTGTTCAGATGAGGCTGGGAAGCCTTCATCCCCCAAAGACCTCCCTCTGGGGCCCATGTTAGAGAAGAGCATGGAGAGGACAGCATCTTGCTTCTTTAAGTCCAGCTGTGAGAGACTGAGCTGAGCAGGGAGAGCCCAGCCCTTCCACGTCACAACCTTCTTCCTGCTCATCTTCTAAACTCATTTTCTTCCCCTAGCCCTGTGCAGTTGCACCACACTGCTCGATTGCATTCCTTTGTTGGTCCAAAAGAGCTGGAGACTGGTAAGACTACAGGGTAGACCAGCTCACCATCCCTTCACGCTCCATCTGTGAAGAGTCAAGCAAGCACTCTCCAGTCCAAGGCTTGGTTCTCTTGCTACTATAAGTTAAACCAGCAGATTGGTCTGTATTTAATGCATTAAACTACAATTATGCTTTTTTAAATCATTCAGCCTAATGGTATGCAGCTGCCACAGAAATTCCTATATACATCACTGGCTCCCTTTGAGCCAAAAGACATGAAAAGATGGGTCCAAATTTAAAACTCGCAGATGAGCAAAGAATTTCATTGAAAGAACTGTGCGAAGGAGGTGGAAGGAAGGCTCACAGCACAAGTGAAGGTTTTGTTTACTACTGATATAAACAGATGAAACACTCTCTGTCACCGGGTTTAAGGATCAACGCACAACAGACTCAAAGCGCTGCTGATGGGTATTACAGCTGCTGCACAAATCTGTGTGAATGCTAGTGTTCGCGTGCTTTTGTTCTGGATGAGAACTGAGGGACAACATACCAAGGAAGCTAACTTTATGCTGAAACAACCTCCCTGTGATTTATAATAGCTTCAAGACAACAGCCCCTCCAGTTGAACTGCTGCTGCTCAGTGTGTTTCTTTGGATAGCATAGTGTTGTTTCTTTTCCTTAATTTAAGGCAGCTCCATGTATTTACTTTTATTTGTACCATGTTTACTATTCTAATCAGAACATTCTGTAATCTTGTCTAGATTTTTTATTATTAATTGCTACACCCCCATCCCACCCTAATAATTATCCTCTGGAGAGGTAAACAATTCAACACCAGTTACTTTAGTTAAAGCCATGAATATGCGTTATTTATTTTTTTAGGTAAACAGCAATTAAGAAAAATCACCCAGACTGTCTTCTCTTTGAAATGAGTACTACTTCACTAGACCTGCCATGGGAATTGCAAGTCCCTTAAGCACATATATCACTTTGTTTTCCTCTGCCATGATTTTCATTTGTGGGCTTCAGAATGCATAACAGCAGCCAGGGAAACAGTTCCTATGTTGTCTAAGGTTGTGTGGTAAGTCCAGAGCATCCAAACTCACTCTCAAGGACAAATAGCAGGTGCCCAGATGCTGACAGAGAAGAAAGCAGAAATATTTTGGGTGCAGAATGAGGACAAGAACACCGATATGGGCTCCATCCTCCCTGTGGTATAAGCACAGCTCTCCCTTCTTCACGGCCTTGTGCTGTTAGGATATCCATAACCCAATGCACTGATTTCCAAGTTCTTTTGTTGTTTTTTGTTTTGCAGCAACTCCCCACTAACACCAAAAAGCTGACAGTCCAATGGGCTCTCTGCACTAATGGAGTATGCATCCAGCAGTGAAACACAGTCAGCACTGCAAGAGGCAGGGCAACATGTAACTAATGGAAACATTTGGATTTATTCATGCTGGAGGAGAGAGATACCCTTGTATGCTGTATATATAACTTATACATTGGGTAATCAGCAGCTGAGCCGCTCCATTTGACTCCACTAGTGTGGATTTCTTCCTTAATATTACATGACCTCAAATATTCCAACATCCTGTCCTGCCTAATACTTCCACCAACTTCTACTGAACGTTGTGACAGAATCAGACAGCACTACAGGCAATGAAACCATTCACGAGGAACTCATTGTTTTAAACCAAAAATTAGACATGTCAGGCAGTCCTGACAGGGCTGATCATATAGCCTAAGGATTGCACTGGCAAGCACTACAAGAAGATTCAGAATCTCTCCCAAAGACAAAGGGATTTTCGCATATCTAAAATTAATAAGTAAATAGATAAAGCTGCGGTCTGGGCTTTGTTTCAGTTTTCAGAGCCAATTTCCGGCCACCGTTCAGAGAAATGCTTTGCATTTCAATTTCTGAGTCACTCATTTTTACAAGTGCACTTGCTGGAATTACTAAGCATGGGATCTGATCAAAATATTCTCTTCTGAATCAAAGATCTTTTCAATTTTATGGATGCACATGGATCAATGAACTTAATGTTGTGACTGACATCTTGGTTGCGTGCGGGTGCAGTCCTGTTATGATGCGATCGGTCATGAGAGCCCTCTCCCACCTTCTACCTAACGTCCACCCAGGAACAAGGAGGTGTTCTCCATTCTACACAAACACAGCACATGCTGACATTGGTCTCACGGACTGTGATCACAAAATGACATACGCTTCCAGAAGCATGTTTAAACATCAGGTATGAATGAAAATAATTCCTGAAAAGAATCTGTTCTGAAACCGAAAATCGGAGACCGCCGCAGTGTTGTGCCTAAGTTGAGTCATCAGTTCCCTTTATAGCCTAATAATTGACACTGCCTTGATCAGAATGACTGATCCGAATGTTGCTTTGTCTCTGTGCTTTTTTTTTTTGGTGTTATTTTTTCTTTAACATGTAAACAAGCTGCCTGTCAGCTTATAGGAGTATTTATGTTTGCCAGATCATGGGAACTATCTGTCAAAAACAGATTTCACTCTTTCCAGTCAACTCGTTACAGTCTGAATCAGGCTGTACTACAAAGAAACCAAAACCAGGTCTTGTTACAGAAAGAATACGCTGCCAACTCTCAGTGGAAGCACTGATTTTATTGCATTTTCTTGGCATGAAATGCTATAAAGGGTTCCCTCCTTCCCCTGTGGGACTTCTCCCCTCAAAATAGTCTTCTCTTTTCCCCTCTCCTGCACTTTTTTGAAGTGAAGTATCTTATGGGAAGAGACTGATACAAGAAGAATCACAGTGCAATGAAGTTTCAGAGCACACTGATTTCCCATCTTTTGATACTAGCACTCAGGTAACGGAGTGATTCCCAATGGAGTGATTCCCTTTCTGATACTACCAACAAACACACACTCCCACATGCCTTCCTTCCTCGGGCTACACTTCCCCAAAATAGGCCATTTCTATGATTAATTATTTTCGCATCTTCTAAGCAAGCAAAGATCAAGTGAGACCACAGATGCCTCTAGTGGTATTTTCTAAAGCAAAGGTGACACAAACAGGGCAGTTCCCTCTACCAGGATACAGATGACACTAGGCAGCCACACAGTGGGTCACTGCCAAGTAATCTGCCCTGAAACAGCAACAGCAATGGAATAAAAAAACCAAAAAGGTGAAACAGGTCTAAGACCTAAAAAGAAAGCAGATTTGGCTACAGTATCAGTGTGAAAATAGAAAAGAAAGGACTTGGGCAGGAGCGCTAGGCTGACCACACAGATTGGGACTGAAAGCTGAGCTCTGTTAAACGGAACAATAATTTATAGGTTATGAGGGAGTATTTGAAAAATCTAACAGTAGACACATGCTCTACGTTGCTGTTGTGATGCCCAGACCCTCTCCATACTTTGGAGAAAATGGAGAAGGACCCATTTTAACAAAGAATGCGTAGAGTAATACAATGATAGATATTAAAGCAAGGAGACAGAAAAAATGTAAAATTGTCTTGCAGAAGAAATGAGGGAACAAAATGATAAAAAGGGGGAAGAAAATGATTTACTGGCTGGAAATGGCATTACATTTTATTTCCCTAACAGTGGTACACACTGGACTTGAAACTAAGAATATCTGCAAAATACTACCCTTTCTCTCTATTTAATTTTTGGATTTAAATAAAACTCTTGCTTTTTAAATGACAACAACAAAAAAATAGTAAAGCAAGTTATTTACAAGCTCTTTTTAGGTAAAAAATGACTTGATAGATATACTTATGAAACAAAATGGTGAGAATACTAAATGAGATGGAATCTCACTTGTGATTTAGAAATGGTGTCCATAAACTTATGGTTTTAGCCATACTCAGCACAGAAACCAGTGAGCGTCATCAACTTCGAAAAATATTTGGATAATGTATTTGTATGAACAGTGCTTTAATCTGTGTCAGTTACTTTGGAGAGAGAAATGGAAACACATTCCCAAAATATGAAGAGACATAGTATTTTTGTCAGATATGAGATGACTGCACTTGGCTAGCACTGGTTTTTATCTTTCTGACCTGGAATAACGTCTGCTTTCAACTACAATTCTTATCAACTCTTTGAAGTTTTATTACTCCAAGGTACAAGGGTGGCAATGCTCAGACGGAAGAATGGGAATTAAAAGCACTTTGCACTCTCAAGCAAACCAAAGAAAGAATCCTGCTTAGTTCAGAAGTGCACTGCCAATACTAACAAAATGTTCATTATCTGGCACTGCATATGAGTAAGTAGTGTATGAAGTTGTATTAGTGTTCTGACACACGTCAACTGGGCAAAGTTTGAAGGGTCACTTGTATCTGCCATGGTAGCTTTTTGGTTCATTTTGAACCATCTCCTGAATGTCAAGATGAAAAAAATAAAGGCATGACGAACAAGGCAAATAAAAAAAGCCAGCATTTCAAAAAGAAAGATTACCGAATGAAGAAATATTGTATGCTAAAAGTCTGTCTAGTTCTCTGCATCAGCTTAATTCAAACATAAAACTTGGACACTTCATTTATTTTCTTCTTCAGTTTCATGCCCACTGCAAATGGAAGTGGAGTTAGTGTCAGCTCATTCCTGTAATGAAATTCTTTGCTCTGCTCCCAAGTACAATAGTATAGCCATGGAGAAGAGCCTCTCTTTCCAGTTGTCACAGTTTTTGCTGGTTTTTATTTTATTTTTGACTCATATCACTGAACCTGCCCATTTTGCCTTGATTACCTTGTTTTATTATTCTCTGCAGCCCTGGCATTTGTTTAAATTTTTTTTAAAAAAAACCACAGGCAGTTGCATAAAGAATGATTAATACTGCAAATGCTGTACCAAACAATATTACATATTTTATCACTTATATAGTCAGCATGCCAGAACCAATAAAATCAATTATTTTGGTCTGAAAGCATATTTCTCCATTCCTGTTTGCAATGGTGTAATCTTGACAGAAGCAACTGAGAAAAGGAGCATAGAACCAGGTGAGAAGAGCTAATAATGTAAAATCAAGTTTGGGTCAAGGGGTATGGCTTAGGATACATCTTTTGGAAGAGTAACAACGCCTGTGACAAGGATACTTGGCACACAACCTATTCAGCCATCATCCCAAATTACTAATTACCTGTGTCAGTGTTCTCATCACACGAAAAAAGTCTCTGCTTTTTCCTGAAGTTCTGTAAGTGAAAAATGAAATTGAATGCTTTCCCATTTGATCAGGGTGGCTAATGAAAACCCTTTAATAAATACTTGGGCAAGAAGGCTTTTTGTTATTACAGTATACAGTCATAAAAGCCAATACATGATGGCCAGTGAGTATTTATATGCAGAAATTGGCCCAACAAAGCTTCCTACTTGGTAAACATTGAGAGGAAATTCTGAATAAACATTTGTTTTCCCATATTTATTTCTACAGTGGGTGAGGCAAGACAAGAGGATGTTTAGGCACTGATCTGACTTCAGATTTTGATCTTTTGAACAATTTGGTCTGTAAGGTTACAAGGCTTTTAATCTCCCATACATTGTGGATTGTGCTATTGTCACTATCATAATGAAACCAGACAGAGTTTACTTCCCATTCCCCAACACCGACACCAGGAGGGCACACTGAAATGAGAGAGTTAGTCATGTAAAACTGAGTCAAGAATGCTGCACAGTGTGTCAGACACTCAGCTCTGTCCACGTGTGAAACAAGACCACTGGAAACTGCTCCTGCCAACATGTCGCCAGGCTGGACAGGTCAAGCAGCGGCATAACCTCAACTATCAGGATCAGAAGATGTGTGATTTAGCTTGTCCAGGCAAAGGTAGATGACAACCCTTGAGTTTTTCTATGTGTCCTTCTGCTCTAGGCACAATTAGATTTTATTGAACCATAATCCTAGATAAGTATATTGAATCTTTCAGCTGAAGTCAATTACAGTGTGTTAAATGGCAGGCTTCCCAGCTTCCAGGAGGAAAATCACTTCTTTGGTAAAAGACTAAATTACTTTGACAATTAGATACTTGCAGTTCAGAAATGGGGTTGAAACAGCAACAGACAACCAAGCAGCTGCCATGCTTTCAGGCACCAGTCCCTCAGAGCTATGAGGAGAGCAAATTCCCAGGCTTCCCAATTGGTAAAGAAAAAAGTACTGCAAGCAGAGAGGAGATGGCCAGCAGCAGCAGCAGCAGCAGCAGCAAAGTTCAAGAACAGCCATGTTTTCTCAGGGCTGGGGATGGAGCTAACCAGTCTCTGAAGGGATGAGACATCACTCTTCCCACAGTTGAAAATTTTCACACTTAGACATTTAAATTAGATACAGCAGCTGACCCAGAGTGACAGTGCTTCTCTCCAAATGAGAAGCTGGTTCTTATTCACCTAAAATGGGAGTACCTTGACCTAAATCAACAGGGCTGCTCACAAGTCTCTCCATGAGAGAGGGAAAACTAGTGCAGTGAAATAAATGGTGGAGAAAAACAAACAGGAAAGCAATTTGATGAACAGTTGGTGAAGACAAGCCAAACTTCCCAAGAGAAAGATTGACTGCCATTCAAAAGTAAGAAACAAGAAGAGAAGAGAAGACTTGGGAGACAGAGAACTGGTGGCAGAAAAATGTCTGGGTTAGTAGGAAAGCAGTGGAGGCATTTCTGTGTCCATGGGAGAAAGGCTGAAATACATAATGGACGAGAAGGTTACACAGGTTCCAATGAAGAGGATCTCTCATCAACCCCAGCAACTTTGAGAATGTTGAGGGTCAAGTTAAAGGAAGGTTTGCAAAAACATGGCCAAAACAAAAAGAAGGTATGAAGAAGGTGGGAGGACAGAAAACAGAAACAGCTGTTGTAGCAGAATCAAAGAGAAAACAAAAGGCGGATCTGGTCAGAATGAAAACTTGTGTGTACTTTCATGATCTTGTCAGTGGCTGGAGAAGAACATTACTAAGAGGGGAAGAAAAAGAAAGTACAAAGCTCCACACCATCTTCCCAGTGAAAAATAATTCCTGTAAGTGCTGAGAAAAGTTTAAATATCAACCCACATGAGATAAAAGGACACATCAAAAGGCATGTGACTTGTCATTTCTGATTCCTTACTCAGAATTAGCATCCATGTCAGATTCATACTGAAATCACTTAAATGAATATTTGCCTATCAGGGACTTGAGTGGAGGAGCAGAAGGCTAACTGTAGTGCTAGGCTATTGAGATACCCTCAACACCTGAAAGCAACAATGTGCCAATGTACATCTTGCCAGGAGGCCATCGAAGTGATGGCTGGCTCACTCATAATACCTTTTTCAACAGTTTAGGGTCACTTCAGGTAACCTGCTGAAGAGGCTCAAGCATTCTCCAGTTTCTTTCTTACAAACACCCATATTTAAATGTCAAGAGATCTCTGTGCAATTCAGCAGATGACAGAATCTGCATTTCTGATCCAGTTGGGTTTGTGTGGGTCGTGTGTGTCAAGCATATAAGAATGACTCAAAGCTAGAAGGAGGCAGACCGTGAGGAGAAAGGTGAGAGACAAGGAATATTCCAACTGCTTGCTGCTGCACAGGGACAGCCAAATTCTATGACAAACAGATTTGAAAGATCCAAAATAGAAAAAAATCACTAAAACCTTTCTAGATCTGAAAATCACTTCTATCTACTCCCAAAGCAATTAAATGAGAGAAGAACAGGTAATTTTTCTCTGTGAGGAAGCTCATCTCTCTCACTCAAGTCCCTAGGCTGGTTCTCCCCATTGCAACATTCATGGTTTTAAAAGCAGCAGTAGGCTTCACCTTCACGACACACCTCCGGAAGGGAGGACGATGATTTCTGTTTTAAAAATGAGGAAGTCAGTCATGGGGCAGATGAAGAAGGTTGCCTGAGAACACACAGGAAACCTGTGATCAAGGCGGGTAAATGAACCCAGACCATGAGTTCCAGTTGGGTGCCCCATCCAAACTGGGTGGCCGACAGACCACCTTTTCTACTGGGGCTCTAAGATTTCTATTTGGTGTGTTTTTTAATGAATGTGTTTGGTTTTTTTTTTCATTTGTCTAGCCACTACGTTTCATTTCACTCACACTTCTGCTTTGTGGAAGCTTTTTATTTTACTTCTTTTTTTAATTTGGCTTTAAAAAGCCTGCAACTGAATATTAAACAGAATTTCACCTCTAGTATTTCACCTTGTCCCCTACCAACGTCAGCCTCTCTCTAGCTCTCAGTGTCTCAGTGTTCTTTCTTTGTGCATTCTGTGCTCATAATTATGACTTGATCAAAATATATCAGTGATTTTCAAAAGTATTTTCACAGTTTCCACGAATTACAGCAAACGCTTACTGCAAACATCAGTGTTGTGAGACAACAGAACAGATCTAGTGGGAAACCAAAGCAAGGAGATGCATAGAAAAGGTATATTCCAAAGTAAATGCTCCAGCACTGCTAGGTGTTACAACAAAATGAGCAATCAGATGAAGAAAAGCTACCAGTAAGCCATTGTATGAAAACGTTTTACCAGTTTGACTAATGAATCAGTGTGCAAATGTGAGCAGTGTACTTACAGTCAGGGTACTGCAGCTAACTAGTCTTTCTAATGGGTGAGAACCGTGTCCCTCCATGATCTGTGGTTTAAGTGATATTTGAAAAGCTCTTAAGATCTCTTACTGAAAGGCACATTATATACATTTCTAAAACAAAATTCTGTAGAATTATATTATTTGCTACAAGTCAAACTATTATTTCATGAAATAATTCACACTCTGAAACACAGAATTTTTCAAGATATAGAGAGGAAAAAACTAATTTCCACATATGTGTAATAACCAACATAGCAAGAAAGAGAAAAAGACTGCAGATATTTGTCATAAAATGTTGAAAAACCACAAACTTTCAAAGGAGCCCAGAATGCTATTTTGAGCTAATTTGGATGCAGCCCAAACCTTCCACAACTAACCAAGGTGCATCAGAAGAATGTCACCATTCCACTTTCACCACAGACTGTCATTAACTTTTGCCCACTGTGCAGCCAAGGTTGTCAAGCCTGACAAAATAACCTAAGACTTTTATGCTTAAAGCACTTGAGCAGCTGCAAAAATAACCTTCTAAAAATATTTAATAGTTAGTCCCACTCAGCAGCTGGAAAAACAATTACTGATTGAAAATGTCAGCATTTGATATTACTTAATATTTGGGTTAAAACTATCTGTGAATCATAATTAACATTTCTTTTTAACTATTTAAAAGCATGCATCTGTTCTTTGAGGCTTCACAGAGAGACAGTATGTGGCCTTCTGACACCATTAAAGAGACTAATGCAGTTGAATTCAAAGGATGTGAGGCAGAAAGATACAGTGGTGTAGTGAATCCTTCAGGAACCTGGTAAAATCAAGACTACACAGTAGCCTCAGTAGTATGCCCTGGGACACCAAGTCTGAACCATGCCTACAAAGCAAGCAGTGACTACCTCAGGGTCAATTAAATAAATGCTTCTGGTGCCTCTGAGACTCAAACGCCATAACATACAATGAATGAAAACACAGTGTTAACATCAAGAAAACCAGAGGTTCCTCTTGAAACATCCTTTGACGCACATGCACAGCTGTACAGCAGGGCCAGGACGTAGCAGGCTGCCCTGCTGGGATGCCTTGCAATGCTGTACAGGAGAAAAGGCCAGAAGCGCTTGTGGCCCCCCAGGGTGCATCCCCTGTTGAAAAGAACACCAGCTTGGGTTGTGATTTAAATTCCAGCATCACATAGACCATGTACAGGCAAGATGTCAAAATCAAACATTTTGTCTTCTTCCAAATTTCTACAGAACTTTCCCCAAGCAATCCCCTGATTGTCTGTCCACTTGCAACAGCACTGGTATTCCATAATTGACAGCAACCACATCTTTTTCCACTTTTATTCTTATCCACCCATGTTGAATTAAACTAAGCACTGGACTTGCTGGCAGAGCAATGGTGAAATGGCAGTATGGGAACCTGGCAGAACTGAGTCAAAGATTTTTGTGACACACAGTCTCACCTAGAGAGCAATCCAGGTGTGTCAGTTGACTACAAAGAACAGAAATCAACAAACAAGAAACCTACTCCAAGACATCTGCTTCAGTTGCTTTACCATTGGGTTTGAAAGACTCGGTGATAAGCAAATTAAAAACAAAAACCAAAAAACCTAGTGTTGTACACTAAACGTAACCTGTGGGGAATATTTTGCAAGGTGCTAAGCAGTGTGAGCAACCTGTATAAAGCCTTTAACTTTAAGTGACCTGAGACCTGAGTCACTAATGCTCCCACCCTTTTTCTCTGAAGTGATGACATTATCAGAGGCCATTTCATGGGAATGTACTTAAGTCATAAATAGTTCTCATATCAAGATAACCTGAATCATCAGCAGCAGATAAATGAAGCCAATAAGAAAGAAATCAAAGAGATGTAAAATTTCAGGTCATAAACATCTGCAAATGGATTATACTTTCAAAAGTAATGGTATAAAATGGCATAATGAGGTTTTCTTGGTGTTATTCTTGAATTTTTCTGGGATGATTTTATAATTTTAAGAGTAAACACTCACAATGCTGTACTCAGTGCAACTGGCTTTTAATCTGAAATGGGGTATTTTTCATTGACAAAGAGTCATTACTGAGATGGACACAGCTGACCAAATCCGGTGCCACTCACAGCATACTGAGGTTCCCTATCCATACCACAGCATGTTGGAAGAGACAAAACAGTGCTCTTTTCAGCTTACTTAAGGCAGCTATCCATGGAGTACTTTGAATTCAGGCAGCTCACAGTTTTTGCCCCACAGCTAAAATGCTTATCTGCAAAAATGCAAGCAAGGATGAACACAAAAAGACCCATGTATGGCACAGAGACAAAAACTGTACCAGCAAACAACAAAAAAGGTCAATGCGTATTTTACTAAAATTATTTCTAGACTTGGGTGTGTTTAGGTACTATGCTGTTGAGTTTTAGAGCAAGTCAGGAAAAAACTTTTAATGGGCTTTTGCTGAATTCTTCAGACATCGTGGGCTGAAGATGATATTCACATGTACACTACTACTGTCTAGTAGGTGTTAAGAATAAAACTATGAAATTAGAAGAAACAGTGAAAACATCAAAAATGCTCCTGAACTGGAGAAACAACTTCATGATGCTTTTGCAAAAATACTTACAACACAGTCCTGGAAGTGATTTCCAAGCAAGCCAACAGCTGCTTTAGACAGTTTACTGGATGGTGTGGCTCAGCTCTTTCATACAAGAAGCACCTACAGTTATATCTGGAAAAGGAAATAAAACCAAAATTCTCTGTGAGCAAATACACAAATAAAGTCATCTTTCTTTCTAAAACCATAATCAGGTTCAAAACAGCTTTAGTAGGACTATGTGAAGTTCCCATGCCAAGCTTCAACTGTGTCGCCCATTTACAGGAACAAGTGCCAAAGCACAGTCAAAGCTGACCTAGAGGGCTGGAGCTGAGAGCAACTGTGCTTGAGAACAAAAACATACTGAATATATCAAAGCAGCCAACAACCTGGTGCAGCTGCTTTTCTCATCTAGCTCTACTTGAAGCATTCTCAGGAAACACAAAATGAAATATTGGCATTAGTGACAAAAACCTAGGTGATTTCAGCAAGGCCAAGAACTCCAGGCACCAACTTCTTTTTCTCTCTTGAGTGGGTGTTCACTTGTAAGTTTTAGACATGTTAGCAATTCAATGACTGAATGAATTAATGTTCAACTTAACAGTCATTGTTAGGTTGGGAGGTTATTACTACTTGTTCTGTTAAAGTGACAGATTAAAATAGGTTTGTATCTGAAAACTTGTTTTCTACAGTACTCCCCAGCTTTTCATACGAAATCATTTTCTTCCACCTTGTCAACTCCTACTGTGTGAACCACAATGGCTCATATGGGCAAGAAGAAACAGCATGGAGACAGGCGAGAGTGAGACAGAGCTCAGCCTTCAATTTTTTTCTCCTTGGCCTGCCGTCTTTTTTTTCATTTTATGTCATTTATGTGAGACTTCTCAGCAAAGGAACAGGCTCACGTATGCAGGACATGTTCTGCTTTTAAAGCAAACAAACAGAGGCACAACTCAAAGGTAAAGAGAGGGCCCAACTTCACCTAGCTATCTAGTCAATAGAGAAACCCGTACGCTTTTAGGCACTATTTCCATGCACAGGATTGAAAGCTGTGATTCCCAAACCCCAGACTGGAAGCCAGGTTCTTATTATTGGAAAAACCAAGCACTACATTTCAAGGTTGAGTTGATTGGTATGGAGGAAGAAAAAAATAGCACCACATGTCTAATTTTTGCAGACTCAGATCCATTTTGTACTGGTAACTGAGCTTTCATCCTTCCCTCCTTCATTTTTTTTTCTTTTAGGGTAGATAGCAAGCTGCTGACAACTCACACTGTACTAAGAGCTGTTCACACTGCATGAAGTGTTTACCACTCACAACTGATGCTAAAAATTAATTTACAGCACCACTACAGAAAGCTTTGACAAATTGTCATGTGTTGACACAGTCATAAGTTGTTGGTTAAAAAAAGTAACACTTCCCTCTTCTGCCACCTCATGTTTGAGATCAGAGATGGGCACATTATGCAAAGTTTGAGGGTTGTAAGCTTCACAAATGTTTGGGCTTCACAAAACAAGTTAGGCTGTGAAACTTTTTTCTCTTACAGTTAGGCGTGTGTTTATTGCTAAAAAGACTCTGGTAAGAAAAAAAAAAGCCTTTCTCATCTACCAAGATCTGTGTGTTGTGCAAAGCCAGGAGAAAAGGCTGTAAAATAAATAACCTTGCATGACAGTTTTTCTTCCCATGTGAATGATAAGATCAGACCCGTGACAAATACCCAACTACTCAGAGCTGCAGACACCACCCACCTACCGTAGAAAGGAAAAAAATATAGCTGCAAGTAAGAGTTTTAATTGTTCTCAGCTGTCACAAAATGTTATCTTAAGTGAATGCATTTATTTCTCAATTTTTCTGTATTGCTTTATATGAAAAAAAAAAAGCAGCAGTGCTCATCAGACAAGGTCCAAATTGATTTCCGTGTACTCAAGATAGTAACCATTAGTCAGCAGTTGTGTCCATGGCATCTCTTAAATTTTAACTCCTCATTTTCTTGGCCAGGGCAAGATAAATAACCAGCCTCGTTTACACACCAGAATCAGTAATGAACACAAAGGAAGTTTTGGCTGAGAGGAGCCAAGCTAAATTAAAACGTTAGCCTCACACTAGCCTAAATCATGGCTCCGAAACAGAGCTAAGGGTGGAGAAACCAGAGCATCAGGAAATAAACATCACATCCACTTGGTGAAAGGATCTTGACTTGTTCAAGGTATTTTGACTAATTTGTCTTCATCTTTACTCCTAAAAGTTTATCTGTAAGTTGCTCAGCACTTCTGCAGACATGCATGTGAACAAGAGAATTCCATTCAGCAGCTAAGGCAAACCACTGGACTCCATGCTGGCAGGGAACAGGCCATGAAGACTGCCAGTGAAGGAGAAAAGAAAGGGAGATAAGCTGGGCCCTAGGTCAGG